>VXBW01002687.1:503024-743608 GCA_013400375.1 Thinocorus orbignyianus | reverse complement strand
ACTTCACTCTGGATCCTCCCTGCAAGTGGCAGAGGGGCAGGGGGAGTGGACGTTGTGGTCGGTTCATAACACATGAGCTGCTGCCACTTCTTCCTCTTCAGGGAGAGGAANAAGGAAAACAAGAAAAAACCCACAAAAACTCCCTAAAGTTCCCAAGTACAGTGGCTGCTCCCCGGCAGGGGAGGCTCAGCAGGACCTTCCATTCCAGCTTCATTTAATCACTGTTGCTGCTGTCACTCCACAGAGAAAAAACTGCTTTCGAACCAATTGCAAAACATTGCAAATAGAGTGCTAATGCATGGAGGTCTGTACAAATGTCACCAGAGAATATTCTGCAAAGGAAATGAATTACACATGTTTTAATTTGAGTCTTCCTCTCTTGTGGACAACTTTCCATTATTGCTGTAGTCATATGGCTAACAGTGCTTTCCCATGACTTTACAGCAGCACCTGTTTCTGTGTCAGTCATTAAGAAATGTAAAATTCAGCAGACAGAAGCAGTAAGATGTTTCAGCTTTGTAGCATATGTTTTGTGTCTGTGATGGAGATGACAACGAGCTGCTCACTGAAATCTTTGAATAAGCAATTCTGTGCCTGTCTTCTATTGACATTGCAATGGTGGGCTTACGGTGAAGTGTCTATTGTAATATGTTACGAATCCGAGCCCACCAGTCGGTCTCAAAGCTGTCACTTTACACCAAACACAATGCCATGTAGTCCAGAGCCTAGTGACTCCCTTGCTTTGCTACTTGTCTGAGCAGAGCATGGAAATTAGAGCTCAGTGTTGTTTTCTTCAAAAACTGATGTTCGAGTGAAAAGAGTTGTTTTCTGAGCATTATTGAAGCTACTGCTGTTGAACCGAGTATAATAAGCAGGTTTTATATGCTTTACCCAAAAGGTTTATCAGCATAAGTAAATGCTGGAGTTACTATGATATTTTTGAATATTATTTTAATTTGGAAGATGTTTTTTTCTTGTCTGATTCTGGTGGTGTGGTGGGTTGACCCTGACTGAATGCCAGGTGCCCACCAAAGTCGGTCAATTACTGCCCTCCTCAACTGGAGAGCGGAGAGGAAATATAATGAAAGGCTGATGGGCTGAGCTAAGGACNAGGAGCCTACTCCAGTGCAGGCTCTCCATGGGGGTCATGGTGTCTTTCAGGCACCCACCTTCTCCATTGTGAGGCCTTCCACCATTAACTTCTATGGGCTGTAGGGGACAGCCTGCCTCACTGTGGGCTGTAGGAGTATCTCTGCTTTGGCATCCAGAGCACCTCCTCTCCCTCCTTCTTCACTGACCCTGGTGGCTGCAGAGTTGTTGCTATCATAGACTCTCATTTCTCTCATTTCTCTCCTCATCTCCTCATCGTTTCCCGCTCCACACCTCCCCCCCCCTTCTTAAATATGTTATCCCAGAGGTGCTACCTCCGTTGCTAATAGACTTGGCTTTGGCCAGCGGTGGGTCCATCTTGGAGCCAGCTGCCATTAGCTCTATGGGTCATAGGGGAAGCTTCTAGCAGCTTCTCACAGAAGCCACTCCTGTAGCCCTCTGCTACCAAAGCCTTGCCACACAAACTCAATACAGATGGATATAGTGTACTGTCTTCCACCTATGTAGGGAAGATGTGACCTGAGTGAGGAAAGATTTGCTGATGTTTAGTTTTGGAAAAAATGGTGGAGTTTCAATGGTAGTCTTTGTTTGGATTTTTTTTTTTTTCTTGCTGTATTGTAATTTTTCCACAGCCTGTAGACTTATTTCATTGCTGTGGATTTCAGAACTGAAGAATGACAAAACTGAACCTGCATCTCCTGGTACCTATTCCTGTGCTCCATTAAGAATGTTTTTATCCCCAAGCTGTTTCACAAATGGAACTGAACACTTCAGAAGGGAAGAACAAGAGTGGAAGTGGTGAGAAGCTCCAACCGTCAGGCTTTTAAGACTTCCACCTGACTGATAGCTGTTTTATACTCCGGTGGTGGAATTCCCTTGATTTCAGTAGGGTTTCATCGTTGCACAGCTGGAGTAAACAGACCTATCTATTACAGATAGATTAGCTGTCACTATCCTGTGTACCTCTCTTGTCTTGGGTTCTCTCCCGGAACTCAGGGAAAATGAGCCACCAGCCAATGATCCCTGCAATTAAAGAAGCATTTACTAGAAGCAATAGCATACAAGGTTACGTGACTTTCTTCAAAGGAGTATTTATGATAGCTTCTATAAACTAATCGTACTGAGAGAATTGGTAGATTCCTCTAAAATATTGAAGCAATGTAAAAGAAGACCTTGATATCTTATGGGTAATCAACACCATGTGCAAGCAACCACTTCCATTTGGAAATGCTGCTTGGGGTGATTACAATGCTGGAAATATATGTGAAGCTTTCAGGAAACAAGACTTACCTTTAATAATATAACGAAGCTTTATTTTTAATATTCTATACTTCAATATTAAACTGAGTTCTCAGAAAGCTGGGTAAAGCATTACATGACCAGAATTTCTTACTCAAATTTATACAATGGAAAACCTACTACTTTCCAAAAAAACAGTGGTTGGTGTGAAGCATGAAGGACAACTTGATTTTAAATAATTCTTGCTTTTTTTTAAGGAAAAAGGGAAGAATAGGTATTGAGAGGGCAGTGATTGCTGTACCGTTGATGCATGGAAGAAACTTTATATTTGTAAATCTGAAACCCAAGAAAATCTGAATTATGAGCAAAACACTTCAATTGTAGGAGCATAGCCTCAGCCCAAATTAAGTCCAGAGCTTTTCTGCAGTGATGTTACAAGGCATACAGGTCAATATCAAATATGTTTAAAACTCAGTCTATTCCTTCCATCCTCAAAAAACCAACCATTTTTTTTCTGAGGGGCTTATTCTACTCTAAGCAAAGAGTGGAATCTAATGCAATCAGGACATTACTATTGTTTTTGTAACGCCAGGAATTGTGTTGTCCTTTATAGACCAAAGAGGAAAAATGGTAATGTCCTTACCTCAAGGGCTTGATTATTGAGAAATGTGAAGCTGTAGAAGAGTGCATTGCTGAAAGGGGGATAAGATGCTGAGGATTGATCTGTCTGTGTGATATCTATTTTGTTAAAACTAATTGCTAAGATGGGACTCCATTTTTATATAACTTCCTGCTTGTCAGCATAAAGCTTCTGGGTGTAAAGCTCATAGTGTCAGGCTGAAGCAGGAAATTTAATAGTGTGGATTTATGCTGGAGTACTGGCACCAGCGTCTGTGGTCAAGCTGTCATTAAAGCAAGTAATGATATTAGTTTTGTGTTGTGGAGGGCATACATATAGTGCTGCCATTTCCTTGTTTGAAATAAGGCATTAGCAGAGCTTATTGTGAGTGAACAGATAAATTCTAAATAAGTTTCTTGTTTAAGATGATGCTGGTTTTGAAAATCCTGTGAAATCTGATGGAAGAAATAGAAGATCAGTTACTTGTCCCTCTTATCTAACAGGGACTATGCCCAAAGGCTAGGTCTCAACAGGCAGAATAAATTGATTCAGAATCAGTTGGAGCAGCAATTTTTCTCATGTGCACTTCAAAAATTGGTGTTTAGTATTTTTTAATTTGTATTGTAGTAATACTTGGAGGTGAAGACCACAGTAAAACTTTCTTAAAAAACAAAACAAACAAAAAAAGTAGTTTCTCAAAACTTTTGCAAGGTGGGAAAGAATACGTGCATATAAGAGACAGAACACCAAGGTAAAAGGGTAATAGTTATGGGTAAATAGTTGTCAGTCCAGTGGCTACCAAAATAACATCTGACAGCTTTGGTGTTTCTAGGACTACCTACTTAACCGATTGTAATCTGGTATGAAATGTCAGCTATTTTGTTGTTAATTATTTCATATATTTTATCTTGTAAATGATTTCCATGAAAAAATGCACCAGTGCTGTTTCAGGTTCTAGATGATGTTAACTTGGTTTGGTTTTGCTCCAGAGGCTACTGCTGAAATCAAGAAGAATTGTCCTGCTGACTGCTGAAATTCATATCAGACCCTGAATGGATAAAGCTACAATTTGTGGAAAAAAAAATAAAAATCAGCATGTAAGAACTACTTAAGCATTTGAAAACTCATCACCTTCTAATTTAAGTAGTCTGGACTTCCATTAATAGGGGCTTAGTAGGGAAAAATGTGAATTTTTTGGTACAGAGCAAATCAAAACTTGGAGCTGTTACAGAACATCTCTTTTAATTTAAATTGATATGAGAACTGTTGAATTATCATTTGCAAATATTTCTCTGGAAAGACTGGCAGGGCAAATTCTTTCTCTGGAAAGTCTGGTGTAGGGCAAAACAAGCCAGCTGTTACAACTTGAAATATATAAGTAAAGAGATCTGCGTGGATTTTGAGATGCATGCAGGCAGGAAAAACATTGCTGGAGGAAGATGTGTGTGACCATGCAGCTGTTTGTGTGGTACTTTTCCCACTGAGGCCTGGCTGGATGAAGGGGTAGAATTGCAACTATTGTTGTTGCCAGTAATTGCAGGTAGGCTGTTCAGCTGGAAGTCTTTTTGCCCTGAGGTGAGCACTCAGTAACTGTTCCCTGCTTTGAGTCCCCTTTACTACTCCAAACTGTGTGCTAACTGCTATATCAGGAGGTGGAAGGAGAATGGAAAGGAGCGACTACTCTTTTCTTCCATCCTGTCCATATTTTGGCCTCAAATTGCTGTACTTTCTTACCTTTCTCCTAAAACCACATCTTACTAGACACTTGAGGCTTTGGAAAGAGGGGGGGATTTCTTTAGAGGAACTATGTTGCGAAAATATTCTCCTCTTTTTAAGCATTGGATTGTTACTCAGTGATCTTATTTTTTAAATAAAAGATGTCTAGTATACATATAATTCTGCCTTGAAAAGTTATTTTCTTGGTTTTTACTGCAGGCCATTTAAAGCTGCACATACAAGTTCGTTCTTTGCTAAGAGGTTTTTCCTCCCTGCACCATGTTTGGATGTGTTTCTTAAGGAAATAATTGACATCTCAGGACAGAATTGTAAAGACATAACTGTGGGTGATCCTGCATAAGGACTGCCATGGAAATTGATGGGATATCTGCATATTGAGAACAAAGACCAAAGTTTATCTATTTGTAGGGAATGGCAAACAGAGATTTTTTTTTTTGCAAGCACAAGAACACATAGATAGCAGTTTCATAACAACAGTGTTTCTCATCAGAGGTTGCTTATTTGAAACCTTCCCCTAGAAATGAAAACACAGATTCACCTTGCATTTTATCCTTTACACTTGTAGTGTAATGAATGCATGACATATCTGCCAAAAAATATAAAAATTAGTATATATGAAATTACAAGGTAGTGTATAAAAGTCTTATATGTGCAATTACTGCCTGCTGTATTTAGAACAAGGAAGATGACTACCTTCCCATTAGGTATTGTCTGGGAATAAAACAGTAGAGAAACCTGTTGCTTTGATATCTTCAAACTGATACAGGCTTCATGATATCCCCAAACGTTTGTATATAGTATACATGAAGAAAATGACACCCTTGCTGTACAGTTCCTGCTTCCTTCGCAAAATATTTTATCATTGGTCTAGTAATGAATAGTTCAAGATAAAAACTATTTTCCCCCTGTCTTTGCTTAGAAAATGCTGTGATTTTGCATTCAGCTGTGTGTACTTCTATATTAGAAAGCTTACGGTTAATTTCTTTCGTTATGCCATGTTAACATGAAGAGGCATTAAAAGAAATCCCTGTGAGTGATTACTTGCTTCTTATGGAATAACCATTCCTATATGTATGCTCTTTGCCTCCACAGGGGCTTAGTATACAGCTGCCAAGAAACTCAATTTTAAAAGTCCTGGCTTCATGTGATCAGATTTCATCCTGGCAATGTGTAAAGGTCTAATTACAGCCAGCTGCAAGTTGGGGAATCACTCAGGTAGCTCTTGCCCTTCCTAGCCAGATTGCGGGGCCAAGGGCAGAGGTGAGGATGGGATGGGAAAGGGGTCTGCTCACTAGCAGTGGCCTTTTGCTATTTGAAAGCTTGCCATTGTAATTTTTGTTCCAATAGAACTCATCTTCAACTTTCAGAGCTCTTGGTACTCCTTGTTGCAGGGGAATGCTGGTCCCTGCCTGCTTCTGCCTCTCTGATCCTGTCCAGAGCTGCCTCCTGCCACTGCACAGCTCCGTGTTTGCCATCCGATGGCAAAGTCCTCAGGGTTCCCTTTCACACAGAACCTGGTGACCTCTAATGGGACGGTGCAACGACACACAGCAGGTAAATCTAGGAATGCTGAGAAATAATGTTTAAATGAAAAACAATGAGGAATGATGACCACAGCAGGTGACAGGAGGGAATACTTAGGGGGAAAAGAGTGCTGTTCCACGTGGTTTTCATTAGCAGCAGAAGTGCTGGTGCTGCTGGTGGTGGCTGAGCAGCTTGGATCCCCATGTTGTCCTGTGTTCCTGGTCTTCAGGTCAGGGTTTGGTTAGCTCCCGTTAGAAGTATATGGAGCAGGGAATGGAAAAGGGATGGTGCACAGACAGATTTTGTTCTGGGTGTGACTGGGATGGAGCTTAAGCATGTACTTACATGCCTTGCTCACTGCACCTCTATTTATTTGCAGGTTTTTTTTTGAAACTGTGTTTTCAGGACTTGTTATGTTTAATCTCAGTAACCACACCTGGCCTTCTGTGTGCATTAGAGAAATACTTTCTTTTCAGACACTCACTTATAAGATTTGAAGAACTGCAGAAGCTGGGTGAACACAGAAATAAAGGACTTGGGCTTTGCCCTTTTAGAGTGTATATAGTGCTAGTGTTTTGTGTTACCAAATCTCATGGGAAAGCTGTGCATCTCATAGAGATAAATGTAGCTCCCACTGCTACTAGAATCCGTTTTTCAGAGTTGCATAAGAATGGAGTCATGCCATACTGTGTTTAACAAACTACAATGTTGTTTTGAGAAAATTCTTCCTGACTTCCTCCTTGGATTCATTTTATGTGGTGATACATGGCATTGAAATGTCCCTATAAATACTTTGTCTTGCTGAGATACCAATCATCCAGTAGTTCTTAAAATTCCTTTTCCTTTGGCTCTGAGTTTTACTGATTATTTCTTAGTTCCAATGTCTCGATTTGCTTTAGTTTATATGGACTTTTTTCCCCCCATGATGACTTCTATTCGTATATCTTAATCATAATTCCTAACGTCTGTGGTGAATGGCAAGTATGTACTTCTTGCAGCAGAATTAGAGGTTATCCTTTAACATAAAATATCTATTAGTCAAAGGCAATTGCATTTAATGCTCTTTGGGTACTAAGTTACAGCAGGCCCTTGACACTTCCCAGTTGTTAACATGTTTCAGAAGACTAGTAGCATACATTTGCAAAATGCTTCCTTATTTTTTATTTTTTACTAGGGGTAATTCAGTTTCTGAAAAATCCTTGAGTGTCTGATGGCGTGTTTTAGACTCTTTTCTCTAAATGCAAAGGATTTTGGTTGCTGCAATGAACGAATGCTGAATGTGAATGAATTAAAGGGCGGTGATTTCTTATCTATTTTATTATATGCAGAAGCTTAGAAACTATCTTCAACATTATTTAAAACCATACAATAATAGCAGTGTATTATTTGGTGCTTACAAAATCTCAGTAAGGAAGAATATTTTCCCATTTTTTTAGCATTTGTGGGGAAAAATGAATAGAGAGGGACTTAAGTAGACATGAGTCAAAGAAATAAGATTGGGACTTAAATTTCTGATTCATCTTCTAGGCCAACCTGAAAACTGTGAGGCAGCCAACCTTACATTTGATTTTATATCATTTGCTGTTGTCATACTCCCCTAATTTTTCAGTTGAAATAACACAAGAGTGGTTCACAACTTTTTGACAGAAGCCGAGAACTGTGCCCTTTTTTATTGCAAGAAGAACTGGCAAGTACAGTCTGGGGCTAATTTCAACATAATATAATTTTCTTCTATTTCTGATTGGATGTTTACATGCAGGGTTTACTCTACCATATATTTTTCTATCACATGTGCTCTCAGCTTGTACTAGAAATGATCTCCCTTACTGCAGTATCTGGGCTTGAGGTCTCTTTCTGCAGGCGTTCTGCAACACACATGTGTTGGTAGTGCAACCGACCACACGGGAACATGACAAATTACAATAATTACATTCTTGTCCATGAAGTTTTTACTTTGCAGGGAAGTGGAGCTTGTGATACTCATTTGTAATTAGCTCTGTAAACTGCTTTAATTATACATTTGGAAAATGACAGCATTTTACTCTTCCTCATTGTTCAAAAGAACAGATGACTGTAGACAAGAAGTACCTTATAATGGCCCTGAATAACATTTAAGTACTTGCTGTTTAATACTGCTTAATCTGGTCTTATTACTTTTGTTATTTTTGAGAGTTTGCTTTGGTTCAATTTGATGGATTTTATAAGGTCGGCGTGTCTGATTATATATGAGCTGGAATTTGAAGGCAGAACAAACTGGTACATTGACTGTCAGTGCTGTCACGTACATATACGTGTCATATAAGCCCGTCTCTGTTTACATACCACGTATGTGGAACTGAAATGGATTTGATATCTTTATCTTGTGCTCCTGACTGCTTCACTTGCTCTATGCCTTTTAATCTCTCTTTCCAAGATTTACAGTGGCATTTCAGTTTCATGAGGCGTTGCGAATAACAGCCATTAAAAAAAAAAAAAAAAAACCAAAACAAAACCCACAACCTCTGAGGAAAACGCTTTCTCTTATGGTACTCCTCCTCCTCCCCCATGTGTAGCCCTACTACAGCACTAACAGAGAACTTCATATTTTGCCAGACTTACTCTATAATTGGAGAAGTCCGTGCTGCTGTGAGCTGAATACACCCATTTGCTTGGTCTATGTGTAATGGCTAAATTCAACTAGTGACTGATGGAGAAGTTTCTCTGTAATTTTATTTCATAAAGTACACAAGCATAGAATGTGGGTCAATAGATATAATGTATGTTATTAAAACATACTTTTCTGAAGTTTTGCAAAATTAATTGTTCTTTTTCTCAAGCTTTCTCTACAAAGCCAATTTTGGAAATACCATGACTATAAATCACTTCTCTCAAGACAGATGATTTACAGGAAGAACTGCGAAAATATAGATGTTCAGATAATAATGTCCTGTGAAGCCATATCTTTCAGACAACAATTTCACACTCAGCTCATTGCCCTACTCTGGGGGGCTATTATTTAGAAAAAACACATTTTAAATGTGATATTTGTAAATTAATTCCTTGGCTTTTTTTTTTTTTCAAAATAACGTTTTGAAAATAAGTTCATGTGTCAGTCTGAATCCCTTTTCCACCTTTATTCAAAGTGTAATATTGCTTGCTCATAAACAGAAAGATGCCACCATTATAGCAGCTTTTTGCTTATTACTATAGTGTACATCTAGGTCTGATAGTATATGGTCTTCCTGGCATAAGTTTTAATTCCTATACACTTTTTCTTAGCTCCTTATTCCTCCTTTAATTTAATTTGCGGCCCTGTGACTTGTACTGGAACATCTCTATGTGGAATTATGCTGTAGACTGGATCAATGTCTGAGCATCCTCCTCTCACAAAAGGATGATGTCGGCTATAACTTTGTACCTGCTTAGGGAGTGAATGCAGATCGTGTCCAGGGGACTGATACAGACCTATCATATTCTTTGCTCAGAATTATGAACCAGGAGACATAAATTCTGATGTTTTTGAAGATCTTTATAGGCTTTTATTGCATGTGCATCATGATACCTCAGATATAAATATCCACAAATTAGAGACCATTTGAAGTCTCTAAATCTAAATTTTTGAGGAAATTACTCAGATTTTAAAGGTGATGATTAAAGTCCAGAATCTGTAGACCATTTCAGCTGCAGAGTAGATGTGACTAAGATTAAAATAATAGCGTTTCTGTTTGGATGCAGCACAAGGCATTAAGAATATACAGTATTCAGTAACATAAAGTGAATCATGAGAATTTTGGAGGGTGGGAATTTTTATTATGAAATCTAAAATAAACCTGTGTGTTCAGAATACTGAGAAGATTTTCCCCTTTGCTTTTCTGTAACTTTTGTTTATGAACTTCAGTTAATGGTTCTGGGCTTCATTTTCCTCCATACACTAGAAGAAATTTCAGCTTATTAAATCCCAGGTCTTTTCAGTGTCTATCACAAATGTAAATGAACAGTCTGTAGTGTTGCATGCTCTCTGGATTGCTCTGATGATCCTGTTGCCATGGTAATAACAGAGCATACAGGTTCATGAGACTGTATTAGTAATGCAGCAGTTTGAAACTTAATCAATGTACGGCTACTTCTCTGTATTTCAATATCACTTCAGCAAAATTGAATTCTAGTCAGTTGTCAGTCCAGTTTATTTCCTATGGATTTCTTCTACAAAATTTCCCTCTTTATTCTAGGCACTGATCATGATATAGTAATTGAAATCTGTAGTGGTCTGTCATACTAACTATATGACTGTCTTGTAGCAGGCAGTCTTTGGCTGTTGTATTCAGCCACAAGTAGCTGAGAAATATTTTGGGCTGAAAACATAAATTGTAACTTCTGTGCAGAAAAGTTTCTTTTTTTCAGAAGATTCAAGTGGATAGTTTTGTTAATTTTGAAACATTTTAAGCATAGTGTAGAACTGGAAAATGACCGTGTCTATTACAAGGAAGTTAATGCTGTCAAAAACAGTCATATGAATGTTGTCTCCTACATCTTAAAAAGTACATTGAGGAAAAGGTATTTTACACTTGCAAAACATTAATCAAAAATATTTTCACAACAGTACTTCAGATTCTCTTGCTTCTCAGAGAATTTTAGATTTTAAAATAACACCACCAAATGATTATTGATAATTATTCATATATTGATAGAATCATTACAGGCAAACAGTGAGAGCGGGATTGGTATATTTTTAGAATGAATGTTCATATATAGTTGAAAAAATGCAAATTCTTCCCATGTGAAGAGCATTGATCCTATTTGCTCAAGAGTAGGATAGAAAAGTTACAATTAGTTTTTTTTTTCTTGAGTGCCACATTAATGAAATTTGCACCTATGAGTCATAAGGCACAAAAGCTTTTCTCTGAAGGTTTGTAACATCAGAAAGCAGTGCACATGTATAATGCAGCTATCTCTAGACCCAATATAGACCTGTAATTAATCTCAGGGCCTCTTCTTACACCACAAGCATTCAGAAACAGCTTTTATTGGTTTATGAGGAGTAGCAGACTGCAGAGGGTAAATTCAGTTTGATAGGGTCTCTGAGGTCACTTCTAGAAATGGCATCTCAGAAGACATTTAAGCTGAAATGAAACTATACCACAATATGTGACAATTCAGGAAGTTCTCTACTCTTCTTGTAGTTATGCAGTACCATTTATATGCATCTGGTTCCAGTTTAATGGTAGTGATAGTTAAGACATCTGTAGCTCCTTTCATGTTACTTAAATNTTTTTTTTTTTTTAAATGAGTCATCTTTCTGAATAGACTAAAGGGTAAAAGCTACTGTTACCAGGTTACAGACTAGAAAATGGTGCACTGAAAAGGGATCTGTCTTCTGCTGGGTTGTCTGGGGAGTTGTCACCTTAGCAGGAAACAGAGCTCTGAAGCCCTTGATCATGCTCTCTTCTAGCACGTGGAATATGTCTGCTCTTCAGGCCTGCACAGTTTGTAGTGCTGTGTTACACAAATTAGAGAAAACAGGATTTTTAGTTCTGCATGTGCTTGTGTGTGTTGTTTTAAACTACTGAACTAAAACCAGTTTACATTAATTTATTTAAATTTGGAAAGCACAGGTTATGGAAAGTCACAGATGAAGACCTTTAAAAATCCATGCAATTGACTGCAAGGTTAACTAGTTTGTGCAATTTTGTGGACAAAATCAACCTTAATGACTCAATATATTGGAAGTGTAGTATCCATTTCCTCCCAGGTATTTAGTGTATAAGCTTTCAGAATTTACTTAGCCTCAGTGTTTTAGTTTCTACACCCAATAAATCATCTTTCTCAAGTTATGTCGTAGTGCTCGTGAATTCATGGTTGAAATCATCTGAAGAGCACAGTCGTCTCCAAACTCCTTACATGCAGACTTAGTACATCTTACACGATGTACTGAATAAGTACTTTGCTTTTAACCTTCCACTGAACAGGTGGGATGCCTGTAAGAAACCTTTACCACAAAAGCAAAGATTTAGAAGGCAGAACATGACCTGATGGGAACACAAGGAAGAAAATCACTCTGACGCAGACCTGGAAGTACAATCACTCCTTAAGTCTCATTTTGGTCCTCCAAAATGGCTCTTATGAAGGTTGCTAGTAACTGCCTGGTTTGGGGCCAAATCTTCACAGCTGAAAAAGTGATGGTAAAGAGCTGTTACCTTTTCTGTACTGTTTTCATGCACGGCTGTTGCCACAAATCTGTAGGGCAGGAATGAGTCATGTCTCTAAAGAGTACATGTGCACAAGCTATGTGTACAGTCAGACCCCAATCAGTTCCTGTAAGTGTTCTGCTCGATTACTTCAAGGCTGTGAATCCCGAGCAATCATACAGTTTCCCCCCATTCCCTCCCTTCAGAGAAGCCTACGGTAGTTTAAAAAGTTTCTCAGGGAAATGCAATCAGTAGCAAGGTTTAATAAAAGGAAAACAACTGAATATGAGGAGGGGAGTCGCTATTCTTTTGTTCTTTCTATGTAATGTAAGATAATAGTGAGAAAGTGATTACATTACAACTAAATGAATTAAACAAAGCTCCAAAACATAAATTAGAATTTAACTGTGCCATTAAAAACTAATTTAATTTGCAAGCCATCATTACTAGATAATAAAGATCTACTGCAAAATGCACAACAATCTCTTGTGAACACAGGAAAAAAAGCAAGCAATAAATCTCGTTGAGCAGATGAGTTTCTGTTACATTAGTAGAGGAAAAAAAAATGCTGAATGGATGTTTTAGTACATAATGAGAACGAGGAAGTAATGAAACAATTGGGCAGTTTAATTTTAGCCATAAATGGTTTTATAGTTAAGGGAAGACCCTACGGAATATTAGAAAAAATATGTATGCAGTATTGATTTTTTTGGTATAAAACTTTTTTTGAATCAAAATAGCATATGGATTTATAATAACATTAAATTAACATACACTAGATGTTGTCCTTAATTTTAGAAAAAAACACTAAATTGAACATTGCAGTCAACTTCTTATGCGAAGATGTGCGGCATGAAAACACACAGCATGAGCATATATCAAAAAAATGCTTGTTTTCCTCAGACAAAAATAGCTTTCCATCTGACTAATACTTTTCTGTTTTGCTGGAGTTTCATCTAGTGTTGAAATTGTGGACTGGCTCCTTCCAGGTTTGCAGATGTAAGCAGACATTTGCTCGGTTTCTGCAGTTTCCCTTTGATTTTGGTTTTCTCTGTAAATTTATGTTGGTCCTTATTACATCTTGCAGTACATGTCAGAAAACATCATAATCTCTATATTTCTTGCTGCATTTATTATGCTTGCTGTAGACAGCACGTGCCTTGGTGCTATGAGCTTGGCATGGTCCCACCAGCGCATACGCAAAGAGCCAAGTCCTGCAGGAACGTCCAAAAAATATACTTGCTGTGCTTTCATTATATGGTAGGGCCAGCAGATGGCAGTCCAGTACTTTGCTTCTAGTCTACAGGTGGTCAGATTAGAAAATTGTAGTTTTGAATTTAATGTAATTAGTACTTTGTTAAAATGCTTTTAGATTGATTATTACAATGTTTCTTTTTTCCTTCTTTCCCCTTTTTACCAAGGGTCTGGCAGAATGTCTGCCCCTCTGCCTTCTATTCTGTGTGATACTGGAGTTCAAACTTTACCCTGAAACTGTGTGGTTGTATGAAACTGAGAGTAAGTGCATGGAAGTTGCTGTGTAGTCTCTCCCCTTGGCATTGACAGGACTATATAATTTATAAGCTTCATATTTTAAGACTCATTCCATCTGAGTAATTTTAATCAGCCTACCTGCAATTCTCCCTGTAGTATCGTGAGGTCAGATACTCTCTCGCCTCAGTGGCTGTGTCGAGTTGATGTAGGAAGCTAAAACAGCTGCCATACTCAGTCACAGAGGCATAAGGAATGTAATTTGTAATTTAGGCCCAACTCTGGCAAATACTTAAGCACGTGAACAACTTCAGGCGTGTGAGTTGTTTTCTTAGCAGTTGGAGCTACTCACAGATCTAGTTATCTATAGACAAATTGGGGTATTGGGCAGGACTGGGGCATTGCTTGTGAATCACCATGTGGAACTGGTCAGGGTTTGTTGATCATTTTGGATGCAAAGAGCTGTATTAATGACAGTTGACATCATTTTACTGAAAAATATCTTTTCTGACTTATTGTAGCCACTGGGTTAAGAGAAAGACAATTCTTATCACTAAACTTGCACTACTTATTTTATTTTTGCTTTTGTTTATTATTTATGTGTTCTCATAAATGCTTCTCATGCTGCTTCTTTTGGTGCATACATAATATTCACTGTAAGAACATCTTTCAATACAACAGCATAGACCATGTCTTTTTAGGGGTATGACTTTTCCTGACAAGAGAGATCTTTTTTGGGATCTCAGGGGATTCTGGAAGCTATGGCTGAGCAGAATAATTAGTCAGCATCTCCTGGGCTGTCGTTTTCACCAGCTTTTGCCAGTGCAGACTTGTGCAGGGCAGTGGAAAGGAACGTGCTAGGGCATTGGCAGAGGACTGGGAAAAAAATAGTATGTTAAACCTTTTTCTGATGTCACTTCCCATTCTGTCTAGGCATGACTTTACACTGGAGACAAAGTTGGTGACATGCATTAATGATATAGTCAGAGTGTAACTTTATTTACACTCCTGAAACGAGATGGTCAACACCAGTGACCAGCAAATAGACTTACCTGATGAATTGATATAACCTGATCCCAAGGCAAAAGTTTTGCTGTTTGTGTGGCTCTCCTTTCCTCCAAGGTACTTTGACGTTGAATCCTTAGATAGCATTAAACTACAACCAGTATGTTTTCTAAAAGTGAAAAAAAATCTAAACATAGGCTAAGAAAAAGAGATTGATAGGTTATAATATCTCCATGGGATGATGCTTAGAGAGTCAGCTTAATAATCCTAGTAAAGTACTGTTATGAAAAGTTGGAATGGATGAGAATATGTAGAAATTTACTATACTGTACTATTCCTTCACTCTTGCTGTGACAGCAGTCTTATCTGAAAAAGTACTAAAATCGGCTGCCCTTGAATTAAAGATTATCTAACCCTGATATTAGTGGTGTGGAAACAAGTTGGACTTCATAAAATGTTGCCTCAGAGTTAAGGTATGGTGCAATACATTCTCACCGCTGAATTGCCTTTACTGGTATGATTGCAATGCAGAAAACGGAACTGGTTTGTGTGATGGCAGAATTACTCTTTAGATTGTTCTAGTGTATCAGGACTTGGTAGTTTATATAATGCACAACTATAACACAAAGAGTGATTAAAAAACAGGTAATGGCCTATAATGCTAATGGACTTGTTGCCACAGAAAATAAATGTCAATTAAAATTCTTATGAATTATTTACACAATTCCTCCCCTCCCCCCAATTTGATTCTAAATTGAGTGTTAGCTTTAGGTCAGAGTTTTATGTGGAGATCTCTAACCCTTCTGAGCTGCACATGCACTCATTAGCTACAGGCACATTTGCAAATGTGCTGGAGTTCTCTCTTGTAGCTGCCAGTCTATTAAATAAAGATCATGTTCTTTCCTTGAAGCCCTGCTGCTATGTTGCCTCCTACAGGAATGTGCCTTACTCAGTTCTGAAAGCTGTCTCAGCCCAAGGATTCTTTACCAGATTTGAGGAAATGACCAGCTGTCAAATTAACAGCTACGAGGGTTGCTTTTGATTTTACTTTGATTTCAGGCAATTAGTATTCAGCCTCTAGCAGTACTGTAATTATCCACCAAATATTAAAAAATTTGCAATACTCTCTGTGTGTGTAATGCCTACCTTACCCCTTGTGCTTGTGTGAAACAAATGAGAGATGTAATCATCCAAGTAATTCTTAAGTAGAGATATTTCATAAATATGTGAAACTTCTACATGCCATCGGAAGCATATGCCTTGCAGCATTTGTCACACTTGGACTCTTTAACGCGGGAGTGTAATACATGTTACCTTTTTGGACACTGTCATTACAGGCTAAATGAGAGGATTTGGATATCCTGTACATGTTCCAAACATGTAAAAGGAGCATAAAGGATGGTTATTTATTTAACTGTCGCAGTGAAAATCATGGAATTGGATTGGCTGGTGGTTTTGCCCTGTTGTTCTCTGTTGCTGGGATTTGGTTCTCTGTGTCGAAACAGCTATCTATAATCTGAAAGTAACACTTTTCTTATTCAGCACTTGTAGGTAATTGGGTGGCTCCTGTGAGGACAGGTGGACCACCACTGAAACTGACCCTGTATCTTGTCTGCAAGAAAATATGGTCTTTCCTGTCATATAAATTTTCCTCTCTGTGTTGTCATATTAGCTGATTTGCTTTATTATTATTATTATTTTTAGAAGCAGCAACTCATAGTTGAAAAATTCAGTAGCAAGTGTATTATCTACTAATGATCAGGATTTTGTTCTTCCTGCTTGATCAGTACGATTTGCTGGCCATGTTTTGCTGGTTGGATCAGTTAGGTTCTTGGCCACACAGCTGATACTGAAGATCTTAGAAGAGTATCATGGGCTCTAAGATCAGTTTGACTGTAGTGGCTTTGGAAAACAAAAAGACAAACCATTACTGCTAATATTTAGATATTAAATGGAAAGACCTTGTACAATTTCTTTGATCTAGATAAACTTGGCATTGTTGGACATTACAACAGAGCTTGTCTTTGCGTGCAAAGTGTGTGTAGTTGACCTAGGAGTTACTGATGGACAAAATAATATTCTTTTCCCCAGAGTAACTGCAGAGCAGACCTATGCCTTCATTAGCTCTTTCTTCCCCAAATGTTTCCCGGTTTGGAACTTTATGGAGTCTTTTATTTGTAATTTATCATTTATTAAAAGTAGGCTTCATTGCATTGTTGAGATGTCGGGCTCTTGACTTGTATGCTGCCTCTTCAGTGACAGGGCTGTGTATGAGAGAGGAAGCACGTTCAGGTACTTGTTACATTCTGTGAATGCTCTCTGCTGTAGATGATTGTGTGAAGTAGAAAAGTGGAACGTTGACCACAGAAATTTTGACTCTCATGCTCTTGGGGAGTTTGGGGAGGATTTTTTATTGCCTATTTAGCATGTATACATTGAATGGAGGAGGGGAGGCAGATTTACAGGTTTTTGCTAGTATCTCAGGCTTGTGAAGTACCTACTGCAATGTGCAGTGCATGGAAGTGACTGGTTTTCTCCTGAGGCGTGTTGTGGTACAGAGAAAATGGTTGAGGTCTTGTCTCTGCCCCAACAAATATTCAGGTATTATGTGCAAAGTGGAAATGTTTCCAAAGAGAAGGCCAACAGAAATTCATCAGAGAATAGGAGGCAATAGGGCATTTAGGAAGGCCTTCTGCAGAGTGGGAGAGGAGGACTCAAAACTTCTCTCCCTGCCAAGCCTGGAGTGGAATGCGGGTTTAAATTGCACAGTGCAGGTAAGTATCCTGCTTTAGGGAATACTGTGAAGGAAAGGGATGTTCAGACTCTCACTACTTTGTTTTTCTGGCTTTGTGATATTTTCCTGTTTACATTTCTTCATCTTCCTTACCATCTCCTCGGAACAGTTTTTCATCCAAAATCACAAAGGAAATTCAAGCAGAAATCAGTTTCATGGCAGCTAAAACTGCTGCAGGTGAGTAAAATATTCAAAAATAATGGCTTCTTGCTATTACTGGCATGGCACAGAAGGTTTGGCGTTGAAGTGACATTGGTAACACACCAGTGCTTGGGAGCTCTCAGTAATATAAAAGTTACTGGCATAATCCTGGCAGGTCTGGGATTTTGTATTCTGTAGTAAATCCTGTCTCAGATGTCAAGGTTTGTTTTTTATTTCTCCTTTTTCCTCTTAACAGTACATTTACAGATTTCACAATGGTATCCTGGGATTTGTGCTTCCATATAAGAGTGATGTGGTTAATCTTCCTCATCGGTTTCCAAATGTATAACCTGTTTCTCTGGCTTCCTAAGTATTTTGGATTAGCCAATATATGTTTTTCCTTGTCGTTTTCTTTGCATCCTGCTTTCCCAATTCCCTTTAATTTTATTAACCAGAATGATACATATCTGTCTTGTAAATATAATTTTGATACCTAATCTAGTCCAGTATTAGTATAATCTCCTTTAATATCCCTGTGCTTAAACATTGTTTCTAGTGTTTTTTTTTTTTTATATAAAAAGGAGTCAGTTGGTCAAAAGTTGAAGAATTTCACATATTATTTTCAATTGTCTCTTCTGACTAGTGCCTTTTATGATACAGCAGCAACTACTGAAAAAAAAGGACTGGCAGGAAGGGAGCTTTCTTAGCAAAGCTGGAGCTTCAGCAGTTGCTGCTCTGTCCACTGAAGATAGAGTTCTCTTTTCTTGTTATTTTGTCTGTAGATTCATTATCTTACCTTTTTTTTTTTCCCCAAACTGAATTGCATAAGCTGCTTATCTGCCCATGATTCTAGTCTAGCCAAGTCCCTCTGAATGTTACTGCTTTCCTATTGTGTATTTGTTGATTCACCTATTTCATATGATCAGCACATTTCATCACTTTGCTTCATTTTCCTCCTTTCAGGTTTATAAAGTAAACAAAATCAATACTAATGTTATGGTATTCCACAAGTTGACTCCTTCCGTTTGGGACTGCTTCTAGCCATAAGTAGTTTCTGGCTCTAGTATGCTGGCTAGTTTTTATCCACTCAAGCAACTTGTCTCCTATATCTCACGTATTAAAGTGAATATGCAACAATTTGCAAAGCATCTTGCATCATTCTTCATTAGAAGTTTAATGCTGCTTCCAGTCAGGTCTGAAACAGGCTGACCAAAAAGTTGTTTAAGCTCTTTAAAAAGCAATCGAATTCAGAGAGATTATCCCTAGAGGTTACTTATAAAGAACAGAAGAGTTCTAAAGCACTCATATCTGCTGCCTCTTTGGTCATTCTTGTCTCTGTGTTATGAAGCTCTTATGTATATCATTATATGACAGGACAGTTTTTTCAGCTGGTGAAAGATGGCAAAGCTTGACTAGTCTCAATAGTGTTACTGTGACTTATGCTTCACTAGGACCTGGCTTAGGCTGCTTAAGTGACAAATGACATTAATGCCCTGCCACAATAGTATTTGATATCCCTGAATATGATTTTGTGACTTTGATATCAAGTATCATGATTACATGCATGTATGTTGATCTTTCATCATGATCAAACTCAAGATACTCTATACCAAAAAGGCAAGTTTCTGACATTGGTGCAAGATGGGCAACTGTTATCTCCAGATGAATAATAGACTCTTGTACCTCCTTGCATGGGTCACTGAAGAAATTAGACAAACATCAAACTGCTGCTTTTGCTTTCCCCAGAGCAGATCCACCCAAATATTTACAAACAATATAAAAATAAACATGCCTTACAAAGTCATAAGGTATTACTTTGCAACAATATCAGCTATGTCATATTTTACCTGGTATTTAACAAGAAGCCTAACATGAAGCTATATCTGGAATGAGATTTGTTATTTGATGAAACTATGAGGAAAAAGTTTGTGAAAGGAGGAGGGAGATACATGTGTGTTTTTCTTTCTGCTAAATTGCACAAAGACAGCTAGCATGAATTGATATGTTCTAGGGAATTTCATTTTGATCAACAACTGAACCCTGACATGACAGTTACCTTTAGAGCGGGCACTTGGTGTCATTGTACCAGTCATTTCACAAAACAAATAATAGTGAGGGACAGTATAGTCTTAGAAGCATAGAGTTTCAATAAACAAGACCGAGTCTGGAAGTGAGGGGAGGGAAGCATCAAGGCGTGAAGTAAATTGATTACAGTCACACTGTAAGTAAGTGGCTTTAAAGGAGTTTTATTTATATCCTTTGAAAAACAATGTCTTAAGCAAGCCTTCAGAAAAAGTTGAGAGATTCATATCTTCATGAAGCCCATCCTATTATATCCAGTGGCATGTACAAATCAAACAGAATTTCTTCAGTGCCCTTTGACTCCGCAATAAATTCCAGACACAAAAGAGATGCTATCCTTTCATTTCCACAATATGAATGTTATCTTCCCTTCTCTTTCTAGTTCATGTACTTGCATCTGACATTAACAGAACTGTCTGTTGGAAATAATGCCCAACACAACTTCTGGTGTAAAATATAGCAGACGAAGAGCTGGTCTGTGTTTTGCAAGCTTTAGGGGCTGAATTTTTTGCTTTTATAAAAAGAAGAAGAAAGTCTATCCTTCTGCTTCACCAGAAGCAGTACTGTGTCTACAACTGTTCGGCTTTTGACACCTATCCAATTCAGTTTTAATGTTTAATTGTTGTCAAGTGGGTTCTTCTTCTTTGTCATTATTTCCAGACTGTCTTCAGAGTCTGTGGAAAAGGTAAAAAGTGGGATAACAGTGGAAAGCCCAGTCTAGCCATGTTTAAATCTTTATCCTTTCACAATGGCTCTTCCTATGCCTACTCTTCTCTCCCTGAATTGTGCAGCTTAATTGCGTTTGTCAGCAAAACGGACAAATTGGGTTTTAAAGGCGCATTGGGCTTTTTACTCCTGACAAGTCTGTTGGTTGTAATGAATGGAAGAAGTGCCTCCTGCATTTTGCAACACATCTGGCCTGGAAGATCCATCTAGTCAGTCATCCACTTCATTCTTCTGTATTCTGTGTTTCCTAATACTTCATAAAAGTTGTGGATTCTCTGTCCTCATAAACCCTTCACTCAAAATTACTATGCTCTTCTATCCAGGAATTGTCAGTGTTACCATTAATAGAAATGAGAAAGCAGTCAGTCACCTCATTTAGACCGGTTCTTGGCTTAGTGAACTTTATGGTTTGCATAATAGATTCTGTAGGCTTGATTCTCCATTGCTTTCACCTTGAGTAGCCACCCATGCCCATATAAAATGAGTGTTCAGAATGGTCTGATTTAGCATCCAGTCAGATAAATGTCTAGGAGTGCATGGCAGTGTGGAATCAAATGTTTCTGCTTTCACTGTATTTTGGTGAAAATGAAGAGTGTTTTTTTCTGGGTATAATTTCCTTGATAATCCTGCTTTTAGGTGCCATTCTTAGTCAGGAATGAAGAGCATAAATAATTCAGGTACTACTCTTCATAATTGTATAATGCAGCATGTTTTACCTATTCTTAGCTAGAGTATAATCACCATCATCTTTTCCTGTGTTGTGTTAATTCACCACTGCAGCCATAGTGGGCAAATACCTTGTACTGTCACAGAGCTCCTCAATGACTAGCTAAAAGAGATTGCCACAAATGAATACAATAATTTTGCTGATCTCAAGATATTTCAGTCCAGTAGAATTTCACATAGGAAGCAAACACAAATTTCACTGTAATATGGAAAACATGCTGGCAGTATTTTAATGGTTACGGCTAGGTTCATACTAGCAGTCCTTAGTCCTCAAACGGGTTTTGGTTTTGAAATTTTCAGGGAGTCAGTAGACAGAGGAACCTGTGAGTTCCTATTAGCTGTTACAAGTCCCACATTGCTCTTTAATTGGCAAGTAAATAACGGTGATGGAAACCAAGAGGACCACAATTCACAATGAGTGTTTTTGTGAGATGGCAGTAACGAGCTCTTCTTTTTGAGGTGCATTAAGAATGCAGTTTCATTACTTGCTGACTGTACCTTAAGGTACAAATTAATTTCTTTCATTCCAACTGAAGGTAGCCTGTACCCATATGTTGGCTGTCTTCAGAATGTAACTGGATTAGGTACTGGTGGTGAGGAACGCTTCCCCAGTGTTCATAGCAGCTGACCCATCACGTACACTGAATGGAGTTCAGTTACTCTTTGGACAGCAGCAGAGTAAATTAAATTGGTCAGATTTAAGTAGACTGCTACTAGGAATGCATTTCATGGGTGCTTCCTGCTCTCTGTCTGACTTGGTCTCTGTGAGGCTGCTGCGTATAAAACACTCAGAAAAGACAATTTTATATATTTGAAAGAGAGAAAAATCATAGCCTGAAATAGCACATTCTTTATTTCTAACTGACAGGGAATATCATAAAGGTAGCTGCTGGGAGCATAGCATGTCTGTCAAAATGTAAATTGTTTGTGACTGAAGCACCTTTCTGCAAAGATATGGCACCTATCTCTTCAAAGGAGCTGCTTCAAAACAAAACTGTACAGATATCATACCTTATTGTATGAGAGCCTATAAGTGAGCCTTTAAAGCTATCTCCCATGATTTCCTTAGGATTAATGGTAGATTATATTCCAGAATATGTTTTTTTTAGTGCAAATTACTATCAATTGGTTTTCAAAATTTATAGATGCGGTGAACCTGAATGGAGTCAGGTTTCTTCCCCCAAAACAACATCAGAATGGAAATACCTTGACGAACAGCCTAATCTTCCCTTTCAGAAAACTGGCTGGTGCGGATTCTCTCTAGATGGCAGTGGAGCTCTTTCAATGACAGATCTGCTTCCTTCCCCCACCTTCTTTTAATTTCTTCTGGAGACTCATTTCCAGCTGTACTGCACTATGATTTAACAGGGCTTTGATGCTGTAAGATGTTGGCGGGCACAAATCAGACTTTTTTTTTTTTTTCCCCTAAAAGGATAATATACTGCTTTTTCAAAGTCAATTAACACTTAGGGCAAACGAAATGGGGAGAGCTACAGGTCAATTACTAAAGGATGGCCACAAAAACCTTTCTGGTTTACACAGCGTTCATCCAGGGATTGCAGATCACTGGGAAAATAAAGGAAATAATAATTAGCTCATTTCATTTCTTGATGGTTACCAATAAGATGGTTTCATACAGCTTATCTGTTTTATTTTTGGTAAAGTGTGACTGGTGCTAATAATCATTCTGACCAGTCTGAGACCATGCTGTTTCAAAGCATTGTACCATCATGACAGTAGCTGGGAGATTGTTGTAGCAATTTATGCACCAGGCAAATGTTAGTGCAGAGAATAGCATTAAAAATTCAAGTTTGGAGTGCACTTAATAAGCTTTATGTGTAAAAGAAATATTGTAGCTGGGCAGTCCAGCCATTAAACAAACAAGGACGTGAGAGAGATGAAGAGTGAGTGACATTTTTACCGTCATTCCTATTTAAAATGAGCGGGTAAGTTCAAACATGGCATTTGGAGGTATGTGGTGTTGATTCATTGGCTTACAAGCTGCCGACTTTTCATGTCATAACCATGATGCTGCTTTATGGGTGAACTGCTTTGGATATAAAGATTTAATCAGACAGGGCTCCAGTGCTGCTTAGACTTGTCAGCCTTCATGTTACTCATGTGAGTCACTCTGGCATCAGTGAGGCAACTCGCCAGTGTAAAGTACGAAACAATTTCTAAATCCTTTTGAGATGTGTGCCTTGCTTGGAAAAGAGAGATTCTTGTCAAGTGAGCAGACAGCGTAATGGAAACTTTAATAAAAATAATAACAATCCCAAATTAAAGGACCATTCATAACAAAATAAGGTAGCAGATTACTGTTTTGTCAGCTTAATGGTGACAATACATGAAAATGGCCAGACTTGACATGAATCTATACTTTCCACTTGCCTTTTGTATGTCAAACAGCTTTCCAGGCAAGACTAACACTTAAGATTGCAGTCACAGTTCATTTCTATCATTTTAAAATAACTCTGCTGAGTTTAATAACCTTTTCCTTTTTGAATAAGGAGTTTCTGTTTGCAGTCACATGAAAAGAAAAAAAGGGCAGTGCTAGAGGCAGCAGGAGATTATTTCATACTACCTACTCAAAGAGGGTTTTACAAGAGCACAAGGGCCAGGCAAAGCACATAATGAGCAAACTCTTGTGAGGTAAATTATTATTTGGGATTATGAATGGGCCCTTGATGTGTGTGGGAAACTATGCTGCCAACTAGTTGTGTGTGGCACTTGACTTGCAGGTAGGTAGCAACTTATCTGATCACTGTCAACCCTGCCTTATTTCATTGCCTGAGACAGCAGGGAAAGGAAGAAAAAAGTGCTGGATGTAGAAGTGGTGCTCCCTTGTTTGCCGCTGTGTCAGAGAGACAGACGTCTTTCTAGCCGTGAGTGTGTGTGTGCGTGTGGTGCACTAACTGTCTGCCCCCACCTATATGCAGCCAGACGTCTTTGTCCTTTTCGTTTGAAGAGCACAGCAGCCCAGTTCTTGAGCAGCAGGCACTGAGGCGCGGGTGCCTAATTTGTTTCCTTGAGTTCACAAAGGGAGTGAGGATCAAATGTGGAGCTCCTGTTTCTCAGCTACAGACTGCATCCTGCTTTTAGGATGTATATAAACTTTTGTTATGGCAGTATCTGTAGTGTGGTGACACTTGAGCTAACTCAGAGGGTGCAGGGGCTGCAGGTATGTTCGCATTGCACAGTCCAATCCAAAGTGAGGCATTCCACTTGAAAACTTGGCAGCTGCATGGGTGCAGTGTTTTCCCTGGGCTGATTCATGCTGTTGGAAAGCTGAGAGGTAGCTACTGTCTCTCCTGGGAGATCTATAGCATGTAGGGCTATTTTGGTGGTGCGTCTGCAGTAGCAAAACACTTCACCAACATCCTGGGCAAGTTTTATAGCACATGCTAAGCTTTGTACTGGTCATGCCTAGTTCGCATCTTACTCTGGTGATAACGTTTCTCTGGCCATATCCACTTGTTTTGCAACAGGTTCAGGATATTTGTTTGGAGTGCTGATTGTCCAGAAGACCAGTACATGTCCAATGAGCATGTTCACGTCAGTTGTACTGTGCCTACAACTGATCTGCGTATGTGTTGTAACTCTGTGCAGAGGGGGAGTCACATGTAGTAAAGAATACACATGTATTTTCTTTTTGTCCAGGAAGGCTCTGCAGAGCTGGTATTTTATCTCAGGTTTGTCACTGTAATGACAGTAGAGCAGTTTTGGGGAACAGTCCTCAGGGTGTGAATGTTTTTACCGTGGGATCGGTTTGTTTTTTTTTTAAGTCATGCCCAGTGGCAGGACAAGAAGTAACAGGCTCAAACTTGAACATAGAAACTTCCATCTAAATATGAGGAGGAACTTCTGAGAGTGGCAGAGCGCAGAGAGGTGGTGGAGTCTTCAGCTCTAGAGTCATTCAAAACCTGACTGGAAGCCAACCTGTGCGACCTACTTTATGTGAACCTGCTCTGGTAGGGAGGTAGAATTGATGATCTCCAGTGGTCCCTTCCAACTCCTACCGTTTTGTGATATTGAAGAGCAAGAAATTGCAGTAGAGTGTGTCTGTAGAAACACATGTACGGAGATAGATTTTTCCACAAGTAGCAGAATTGTGAGACTGACTTCCCTCCCTCCCTTTTTTGGACTTATTTTGTTCTCCATTGTATGAGATAAGATTTATACTATGCTATTAAAGAAAAAGGAAATTTGGGTGCAAGTTTCGTCTCCACAGCTTTGAATTGGTAAGCTTGTGAGAACAGCTGTTCTTTATTTCAGCAAAATCAGGAAATGCAGAGATGAGCAACAATAAAAAAACCAACAACCCTCGGTGATCAAAACCAGTCCCTAAAGCTTTGTTTGTGTCTACTTTCTTTGCATCTGAGCCAGCATCCATTGAAATCAATGGTACCTCCTTTTCTTTGTTGTTGATGGAAACAGCTTCAGGCCAAATTGTCAAGGTATGTTAGACCATGGTTTCTCAGTGTATTATGTTTTAGGGATTCCACTCCCCCACCAGCCTATGTAGCATGCAATACGTTTTTTTACATGGAGTAAGCAAGTGAGAAATACATATACTTCAAGCTTTTAAATTACTTGGTTTTAGTTGTTGGATTTAGCAAATGTTTTTGAAATAGATTTTCAATACTTCTTCATCTAAACCTTACAAACTTTAAAAGGAAAAAAAAAAGAAAAGAAAAAAGATTATAGTTCTTTGTAATAGTACATTTAAAAAGAAAAAAAAAAAAAGAAATTTTTCCTCGTGAGCTGATACCATGGTTCATTTCAGGCAATCTACCTGAATAGATGTGAATAGATGCATAAAAAACAGGACGGCATGTGGCCGTTGCCATTTAAGACTCCTCATGGTCTACTTGTGAGCCACTCAGATCAGTCACAACCTCTCAGAAAACATGCATTTTATTCTGAAGTCAAAAATGATCAGGTATCTGGGGAGAAGTGATTTACGAGAAAAGATTAAAGTCTCCCAAGAGTCAGTCAGTAATGCATTTGCACTCTTCCCTGCTTTGATCACAGTTGATAGTAGGAACAGAGCTATGAATGTGTGTTTACTGGATATTTCTAGTATTTCAGTATTTCCGGTGGACTGTAAGGAGAGTAAAAAAAGTGAATTTAAACTTACAGGACTAGTATTTCATGGCTCTTAATTTGGAAGAGGAGGTTTTGTGAGATTGACAAGGCTCCTTAATTCATCTGCTCTTCTGGTTGGAAGACATGTCTTTCATTTTCATCCAGGCTATGAAAGAAACAACAGAGAAACAATATTTTGGTTTTTTGACTTCATTGAAATCTGCTCTTTTGTACCTCTTGCCTGTTATAAATAGAGTTTGGATTATTGGAAATTATTTTCTGGATCTTTTGTTAGACACAGGCTAATGTTACAAAGTCTATAGAAATAATAAAAAAAAAAGCACAGAATTACTGTCTCTTTCAGTCAGTGTAGCCAAGTAGATAATTCAGAAGGTCTGTGAAGGTGTTTCTGTGTGGAATGAAAATAACATGGCACGAGGATAAGGAAGTCTAATTACCTGTCTCAATGCCATTTCTCTGTCATTTTGGAGCCACAAGTAAGTCTTAGGGTATCAGAAACTGCTTGCAAGCATTCTATGTTATGGGCTGCACAGGCTTTGTCAGCACTGGGAATATTCATATGCATTCCCAGTCTTTCCTTTTGAAAGGCAGCCACCTGCGGGGTGGTTCTTCAGGAAGCTGTAGCTGCCGGGGTCTGAGGCAGTGCAGCTTTGAGAAATGAGGCAGAGAACATCGTAAACTGAAGGTGTTATGTACATTTGTGGAGGAGGTTCCCTGATAAAAAGCTTATGGTAATCTCCTTTCTTTGGATAGATCTGCAAGAAAGAAGAGAGACACTTCATTATTAATATTATTTTCTTTTTAAGCTATTTTGCGGACCAACCCTGAAAAGGAGATAGGAAGAGGCTGTGGCAGTTAAATTCCTCATTGGTGGAGGTAACTGAAACAGTTTGTCAGCCTCATCTGATGCAACAGCCAACAGGCTGTGGTTATCAGTACAGGATTTGAATGCTAAAGAGGCCGCTAAAGATCCTTATCTGCTATGAAATAGGATTTGAATAAATATAACTGCTTCATCACTTCAAGCCAGACACAGAAATGGTTGCTTACCCATGTGGAAGCAACTTTTGATATATGTATTTATCCTGTAACCAAGAGATCCCTAAAATACGGTTGGAATTTGGAGCAATTAATTAATTCATCACAAAATTGTGTTCACTATGACCCAACTTTTTAACTTAACCCTAGTTTCATGTTCAAAAGCAAAGTAAAGCCTCACTTCATTCTGTTACGTGTTAGACTTGGAACAGTCATTGGTCATTCTTTTTGCTTGTGGAAAAATATAATTCAAAAAAAGTCTTATTTTTCGGTTCCTGAGGGAAGGTCCAATATTCAGGTTTTCATTTTTTATTTTATTTTCGGCAGTGCTTTATTTCAAGTGTCAATTAAGTAGCACATATTGAATGATGCTGAATTTCTCTGATGTAATTCATGTAGAATTTATATAATTTCCTATGCAATAAGTTTTAAGAAGGGGTTTTAACCATTACTTCCTTGTCAAGCAGATACAGGTTGATCCTCTCGGGGTGTAATATTATGTTCTCACACTACTGAGTAAGTGACTTTCTTTCTAGAAACACTTAAGAAAAACTCTCAGTCCATTTACCTTACACTGTGTTGTGTGTTACATGTTTCGTCACGTGATTCTAAACATTATTTTTGTTGAAGGGAGGAGCTGTTTTCTTCTTCTGTGTTTTTTTTTTATACCATAAGGAATGACGTGCAAGAGAATATAGAGCATATCAGAATCCTTTCAGATTCATCATTTCAATATTTCCTTCTGCTACAATGGTTTAATTAGAGTAGTCTTCTTTTGGTAAGGGCTTTTGTATACCTTTAATGAAACTGAAGAGCATGAAATGTGGTTTCCCTGCTTTTAAATGAAGCCACTTTCAGAGAAATAAAATGAGAAACGAAGAAATTGTTGAAGTCACAGTGCATGAAATTAAGAGAGCCCTGACTATATTGGTAACAATTTTTTTCTTTGGTATTTTGATGACCATACAGCTAAGTGGTTGTGGGCTAATTGTGAAGAGATTTTCTTGTTTTGGTTCATATGCCTTTGACAGTTGTACTGACTTTAGGTTCATTTGAGCAATTCATGGTCCTGATCCTGCAGTTGTCTTGAGGCAGGTGGAACTGTGTGCTCTGGTGGAGCCTCACTGGCTCCAAGTAAGTATTTTGCATATAGAAAATGTGCTTGCAGGCAGGTGCATTGAAATCAATGGCTCCACACAGACCTACATCTTTTCCTGGATGCAAAAAGTTGCAGAATCGGAGTCATTGCTAGGACTTTTTGAAGTTGTTCAAGTTCCCAGTCCTCTGTGAAAAATCTGGTCTTATGGCAGTGTGGTGAATTAGCCTTGGCTAAGGGCCAAAACCACATCCAGCTGCTCTCTTACTCTTCCTCCTCAGCAGGATGAGGGGAGAAAACAAATAGAATGAGAAAGCTCGAGAGCTGAGGTAGAGGCAGGGAGACCACTTAGCAGACAAAACAGACTCAACTTGAGGCAAATTAATTTATTGCCAATTTAAAGAGGTTAATGAGAAACAAAGACAAACATTAAAACAATACTTGTCCTCCAGACCTCTTCCAAGCTCATCTTCATTTCTTTACTTTCTTTGCCCCTGCCAAGCAGCGCAGGGCGAGGAGGGGGTATGTCATGCTCTGAAAATGTGATTTTTTGGAAGTATCCCCCATGAAGAAACTTGCTTGTTCTGAAGCAAGTCGACATTTATGTCTAAAAGAAAGATTGATTTTAAATGATGAAGAATTTTTTTTCCTCTTTTTTTTTTTCTTTGCTCCAAAGCAGATTTGACAAAAAAATACTCACTGTGACAGTTTTCTTCTGCAAATTATGCTTTCATCTAAATGAAAACATTTAACAGAAATTTTGCATTTTGATTAAAAAAAATATTCTAAAAGTAAACACACCAATTGAAATGGCATGCTGCTTACATATTTCCCGTTAGAAGTCAGCTTCACATCTGTAAACAGGTGCTGAATACCTCATAATCAGGGACACACAGGACTGTTTGTGGCTAACTGGTGTGCTACATACAGTGGTACTGTTGTAGATGATGGTTCCTTATGTATTTTCTTTGCTGCCAGTCAGTCACTGCACACACTCCAAACCACAGAATACGTTCAATATCTTCTAGCAAACTACAGACTCTTCCAGGACTTCCAGAGACAAAAAATGACAAAATCCTGCAGAAAAAGGGGAGGAGAAAGAAATTACATTAATTAAAAAAAAACTGAGGCGTTTAAAAAGAGTGGGAGAGTAAAAAAAAATAATCAAGATTCAATAGGATTAACAGTGACAAAGAGAAATGAAATGTTCTGAGAGTCTAAAATAACGATTGTTAAGATTCAAAGTAGTAACTTTTTGTACTGTTTTGCAAGTATTGTGTTTTTAAAATGGAAGAGAAGTTCTGGTTTTCCACCACAAAAAAAGAGTGCCAAGAGATATTTTAATGAATGGATCCCTGATTTTGAATGAGTGCTCATCAGAACAGATCAGTATTCTACCATTTTTGCTAAATAGAACATTTCTTTTCAAAAGCACATTGACAGGTGTCAGCTTCTTTTGAATTGTGACATTTCCCCATTCATTTTCAGTTTTGCATGTCTTTGAGCACTGTTTCAGTAACCTAAGAGATGAGGTTCGTATTCCTCATCACAGTAAAATTGTGATTCAGCAGTCCATCTGTATTAGCAATGTACTGTTGAACTTTACATTTAGACCAACTGACTTCAGTGTTGTGCTGATTTGGGATCTAATTTGGCACAGTTTCCCTGATGGCAAAGAATGTGTTCATTTGACCAGCTGAAGGTCTGACCTCACATGAACACAACAGTGTATATTTAAATCAAAATTTGTTGCCTCTCTTGGTATCCTAATGGTTTTAAATATATATCTCCAGTAATGGCTGCATGGTATCATATCTCAACTGTGGTCAGTGTAAGAAAGCTTGCAAGCTTCTTCAAGCTCATAGGCCAGTTCTGTTCTCTTTTAGTGGGGAAGATGAGAAAAGACTAACATTTCTTGATGAAAGCGGAGTGGGAATCTATAAGGTACGTTAAGAACTTATCAAGGAAGAATATTATTTGGTTGTGTAGTTTAAATATTAACAATGTAAACTTGACTGTATGTGATAACTTAAATGGCAAATCACTAACCCCTGTCAAAAGTGCCATGTCTTTTTCCCTGTCTTGGAAATTAAGGATCAATTCATGTAATTGAACAACAACGATGCATCAGGGGTACCGATGCATGAGAATTTCTGTTTTTCATTAGCAGATTGCCAGTTTCTGGGATTTAAATTGCATGCAAACTGTTTCTTACATCTCTAGTTGAAGACATGTTGTCTTTAGGGAGGGTTGACTTGACTTTGACAAACTTCAACAAAATACAAAGACATTAAAATGGGCTTGTGTTTATCTTGAAAATGATTCATTGGCTCGTACCATGATGTTCCTTTTATTCCTAGGAATGATGTAGGATGCTAAAATTACTACTGCTTGAGACTAAAGGCGCTAGTTATGCACCAGTGGTAAGGTAAGAGGTGCTGAAGCACAAACAGACCATGCAGAAAGATTGATTTCCAAAAGAAAAATCTTCTATTTTTGAGATTAAAACAAGTTCAAAGGATGATTTTGAAGTGATGTTCATGAAACTTTCTTTTTAATGAGTAAAATTAATTCAAGAGCAGACACAAAATGTTCCATAGATTTTATTATTTAAAACTTGATACTCGTTAGGATAGGAGGTGTCAATTTAGGAGAGCTTTGTCCTGTATAGACAATTTGGAAATCTTATCTCAGTTTTTGGGGTGAAACAGAAATGTATATTACTAATATTTACTAAAATGAAGTAGGTATTGGTAAATAATAGACATTTTCTGCAGTTTTTTCCAACATTCCTGTATTTTTTTTTTCTTTCTAAAAATTGTACATCATTATTATTTTTTTCTTAAATATCTGAAGGACAGAACTGAATCTATTCTATACCTGTTAGGATCACTTGTTTATTTATTTTTTTTTTTTTCAGAGGAGTCATTGCTAGGTGATATAAGATGGTGTAGTTTCTAGGAGCTGAACATTTTGTCAATAAAAGTGAAGGCACGCTATAAGAAGAAAAGCAAACTAGTGTGAATTCTAAAAAAAGGATGCTGTTAGCGCAAAGACATTGTCTTTTGATATGGCTAAACCAAGGCTTACTTGAACTTGGCTTGGAACAGAGGTAAATTTTGCTTGCATTTGTCTTTTGACTGCCTGTAAAGATGTGCCTACTTTTATTGCAGCTGTATGCTTTGGAACATACTATATTGGTGCTAAATGGATGTTAGACTAATTTTCTTGCTTTAGATATTTAACAAAAAAAATACAAAATTTCACATTGATGTTAAATTTATTCAAAATCTAAAATCACAGCTGAACTATCATAGTCAGTAATGTATAGCTTATTTAATTTGTGAGGCTGCACGTTTACAGCAGAGCTGCATTCTGCAGTATGCTGAACATATAGAGCAAATAGATTTGCAAACATTGATACCATGTTCTTAAGGAAACAGAGTAAAGCATATTATTTCATAACAAAACTACTTTACACAGATAAGAAAATTATAAAACCTAGTTCAACAAAAGGTTTAGTGAGTGTTTATCATGAGGGAAGCATACTGTTGATAGTCTCTCCTAGCCTGGAGACTGCAGATGCAAGAATGACTTTCTGTGCTATTTCACCCACTCAGTTCTCTTCTATTTATATGAGAAAGACAGGAGACCCATGTTTTCAAGTGGTAGTTTTTGAGAAGCAAACATAAATAGTATGTTGTTAGAGACCATGAGATAATATGAGTTTATAAGGGCTTCTAGAGAATTTTTTGTAATGAAGATGCGTTTCCTGACTGTAATCTTGAGATTTACCTTCCTTGTTTAATCATCTTGTCTGTCCCTCTTCTGAAAAGGGTTTGAAATGAATGTAGATATAGCCTATCCATAACAAATAATAATGTATAGCTGGTTGCTCAACACAGGCATTTTCATTTGATTGTACTTGAGGATGAATGAGTGGGTTATTCATTCCTTGTCTAAAATAAATTTGCATATATGAATTGGCAGAAACAGACGTATTCTCTGGATGACTGTTAAAGTGCCTGGTACACCACCAAGGACTTCAATGACTAAGCTGTCAATGGATTTTATTATTAAATCCTAGGGACTAAAAAGCCTCAAAGAACCTTGTTACAGCCTTATGAAGATTAGATTTTTATCATCTTTACCTGAACTGGGTTTCACTTTACTCTGTGTGTAATCCTCTGATTTCTTAGTTTGCTCACAAAGTGAGATTATCTGAAGTATGAGTAGCCCTTAGGTTAAACATACCTTATTACTCTAGTCTGAGCTTGGCCCTTGACCCTCACCCCTTTCCCCTTCCCAGGAAAAGGCAGTTTTTCATCTAGATTTAGATCATGAGGAAAAATGAGGGCAAATTTCTAGAGCAGAACAACTTGCTTTGTCAGGGTAGCATGTTGAGAACTTATCTATTGTGATCATTAAGCCAAAGAGAAAAAAGAAGTCATTGCAATACTACTGTGTAATTCAAAACATTATTTAAAATGTTTGATATGCATGTAAAGCATATATGAGTGTACTGTAGTATTTCATGCTATAATATTTTAGTGTGAGTCAAAGTGCTCCTCTGAAGGGAAAAGTTGTTAGAAAAGGTACTTGCTGACTGCAGAAATAATTTTATTTTTAAAAATAAGAATAAAGCTGCAAATTGACTGCCAGCCTCTCACAGAGGAACTGTGTATGTGACAGGGTTCCATACTGTAAAACAAAACAAAACGCAGCAGAATGCATTCCATCACTTGAAAAAATGGTGGGGTGTTTTTTTTGGTTTGGGTGGTTTGTTTTTTTTTTTTTTTTTTTTTTTTTCCCCACAGGTGATAACCCAAATGTTTTTCTTCATTTTTAAAGCTCTTGCACAGCAAGAAAAGCAAAAATATATTTTAGTAAATATATGAAATTTTGCATCAGGCAAAACTTAAACTTTTCATTATATCTCTCTAAATGATCATTATTCAAATTGTGAATAATTTGTACTCAAAATAGTAGGTAACAAATCTTTGTTGTTCCTTCAGGTAATATCCATAATTTCAGAGAGCTGGGGTAGTTTTAGAAAAAACCCCACAACCAGCAACAAACAAAGGATTGGAGCTGCAGTTTTGGTGCACATGCAATATCAATGTGTCAGTGCTTGCAAGAGGGAACGACAAATTGGCTCCTAAAGAACAAGAACAGTTTATTAACTATTAATTCTTTCTAGCCACATATGCAGCCTTGAATTAAAGCCCCCATATATCTGCATGCAGCCTGGGTAGGATATTTAAAACCACCTTTCATTGGTCTTCATGTGTTCTGCTGGTTTCAGGCGAATCTTTGCAATGGATTTAGTGGAAGCAGAGGCTTCTCAAAACAGTCAGTAAGTCTGACTACTTGCTCTTTTATTTTGCATTTCAACAAAAAAAAAAAAAAAAAAAGGAATCTGGATAAATAAAATAAATCTGCTTATTGAAAGTCAATTTTGATAAAATAATCCCTTTATTAAAATAACTACCAGAATACTTTCCTCATATTGGGACGATGAAATGAAAGTGACACAGATTAATATCAATGTTAACTTTTAATTGACATGATGTGGCTGTACCTACAGATTTACTGTATAGCATACTCATCATGTATAACAGTTTGATATAATCTAAATCATATTGTAACAGCTTTCTAGGCTCTAAGGTATAGATTTTGTTGAGGAACTAACTGTATGAAGCAGTTTGTTTTGCTGAAGTATCCTGTTTATTGGACCATTCCCACAAAAGGGGAGATCAAGAAATCCCTGTAACACCTTTGGACGAAATGGATCCTGGAAAAAGAGAAAAGATGAAGCCCATCAGTCCCCAGATTGGATTCCCTGCACTTACACCTGAAAGAAAACATTGTCTCTCTGTAGGCAAGAAATAACTGTGTGCTACTTCTTTCCCAATCCACTTGAAATAGCAGTACAACTCTTTGTTTACTTTGGCATATCTTCAGTTAGGTACACACTTTTCTTAGCTCCTTTGAAAAAAGAACTTGTGTAACTCGGAGGTTTCCCTGGACTTCATTTTTTTATCATTTATTTTCAAAAATGACACCAAGTTCTTAGAAATTTTTTGGGGACTTTTTGAGGTCAATAAAATATTAAAAAAGGCTGAAAATACCAGGTACTCACCTGTTTACTCTTCTTAGGCTGTTTGGGAGAAGCATATGATTTACTTTCTATTGGAGACTATATGTATGCCACGTTATACATTCACTGATGCCTAATACAGAATGTTAAAATGTGAGTCTGTATGATATTACATCAGCTTCTAAATTCAGCAAATTAATTTTAATGCATGTCACGTAGACTATGAACCTTTAAATGAAAGTATATTTCAGATACAGAAAAAAAAATCAGGCTAGTAATTAGAACCCAACTTTCCTTGCATTGACAGCAGCCAAGTCATTTATTAAGTCAATGTAGCAGAGTAACACGGTAACATCACACTTGATTGAAATCTTGGCCAAGTCTGACAGATGTTTTCAACTCATTGTCAATCTCAAGTATATTTTAATGAGTTTCAAGTGGCTGGAGCTCCCCCCTGCAGATGCCACTGTTACTGAAACCGTGAAAAGAATCTTTAGGGCAGTGACAGCATGGAAAATTCTTTTGAGTAAGTGGTGTGTCAGAAGAAATCTTAAGTAGCAGCACAAGTGCTGTTCCAGAGGATGGTCCTCAACTTTTAAATATGTTGAGCTTGTGCAAAATCAGCTGGATTTATGTGAATACCTCGAATTTTCAAAGCATTTGATTCTCAAAAATAAGGTTGAAAATTTGGAAGAGAGAATTATTCAAAGGTTACTGATAATTCCTGTTTCCACAGAACTCAGAAAAAAAAGAAATTTGGAACAATCAATTTTTCTGCTTACACTTCTGGGTCTCACAAGGAGTCAGAAGAATAAAAGCATATCAGAATAGAGGCAACAACAAATATTTCATGTTGGGCTGAGCAGAAATGATGGTTACTCTTCAACTGCAATAGTATGATAGATTCAAACTGGATCCAGTGTAAAGCTGCTGATTGTAGCACTTATCCAGTTGGACAGTGATTATGCACTGCAGAGCAGATAAGTGGGATGACAAAAAAAGAGACTGAGATACAAGGGATACCTAAGGTGGCAGTCCATTTAATTCTTCATTTTGATAAGGTTTATTAAGTTCTTTGCTGGGCAACAGACCAAACTGTAAATGAAACATGTGCCCAAACATGTAAAATGAATTTTGGGCAAACCAAGTTTTGGTAAGTTGCCATATGAGTAAAATAGACCTACCTAAAAAGTGGTGAAGCATAAAGTGACTGATTGAGCCTTTTAATGACAATATTATCTTCATTTACCATCTGTCCAAATGAATCTACTTTCTTGATCATCATAACTCTCTTTTTTTTCTTTTTATGCATAACATTTACAATGTTAGAAGTCTAATATGTAGTAGGATATATTTTAATGTTTAGAAGTATTTAGAACTGAATGAAGTTAAAAATGTTTTAATATGAAAAACGGAGAAGTTTTTTTCATCCTTCTTGAAAAATTAGACAAGAGCAAGTTTGTTCCTGAGTGGGTAATATATTTTGAACACAACTTGTCATTATCTTCATTGGTCAGTTGGATGTGAGCAGCATTATGTCAGTTAACTTGTTTATTAGCAGCCAGACTGTTAAATTTCCCAATGAAGGAAAGTCTTAATATTTCAAGCTTAATCATGCTAAAAATAATCCTGGGCCAAAAACATGTCCTGGAAATTTGTCTTTTAGAGGTCTATTAGTTTATCTGCCCATCACAGTAATAATTAAATTCATATATGTAGTTTTGAACCCTTATGGTTCAAGCGCAAAGTTTTTGTCTTTTTTTTTTTTTTTTTTTTTTTTTTTTTTTTTTGTTTGTTTGTTTTTGTTTGTTTGGTTTTTTTTTTATTTTTGGTGGGGGTTTTTTAGGGTTGTTTTTTGTTTTTCTCTTGTTTCTCTATCCCTTTAGCAACCCATGTGGAAGTTGAAAAACTTTTCCTGATAGACAGAAGAAAATGTTTTGGAAGTATGAATCTGTACACTCTTTGTTAACATATTTTTTGTTGACATATTTGTCAACATATTCTTTGTTGAAGCAGCATGTTAAATGGAGTTCAGTATAGCCCAATACATAAAAATCAATTTCATATAATGCTTGTTTGGAACTGAGTATGTTCCGAACATCCTTTTAAAATGTAAATAATCTACTAAGTGTGCTAACTGAAAGCCTTGCCCACTTTAACAACTTCATAATGTCAAGGCAAGGAAGAAGGAATTAGCTGGGAGGAGAAACTGGACAAAGCTATTTCTGGTTTTAGGTGTGGTTTTTGTTGTTGTTGTTGTTGGGTTTTTTTGTTTGTTTAAAAATCATGCTGTCTTTCATGTCTTGTTTACAATAATTCCTGAATAAATTTTTTTTTTCAAAAGATTTTTGCTGATAATAAAAGCGCATTAAAGGACTTTTTGAGACCCAATTTGAGTAAATGTCTGGGGTGTACATAAAGTGGTAGTATAAAAATATTCAGAAGGAAACAACCCATACAGAAAAGACTTGGAATTGGTTCTAGGTTTCAATATATAGCAAGAAGGACTAAAATTTATCATGGGACTTATTTTAGATACTTAAGGAACTAAACCATATAAGTACAGAAGGATATACTTCCTGAAATTATTGTATTTTTTTTGTAGGTGATTTAACATACAGATGCTTTTGAGACAGCTGGGAAAGTAAGGGTTTCCTTCTAATGAAAGGTTTTAATTGGTATATGTAAGATACAAAAGATTCACAATTTAATTAGGTTTTGCACTAGTATCTGAATATCATGTCTTGAAGAATTATGTTATAAGTAGTGTTTCTGAATGGTGAATCCAGGATTCCCTCTACAGTAGAGTCTAATGGCCTGCCCAGAAAGGTATACTTACCTTAATCTCTGCAAACTGCATGGAAGACAACAATCAAAACTGATTTTGTGCTAACAGGTGCTCATCTCTATTCTTTTAGAAAGTTTAATTTAGTTGCGCCAATCCAGGCTCACTGGAACTTGGTACTGTCTCATGGAGGTACATGTGAAAATAGGAGACTTAAGTATCTCTCAAAAATTCTTGTCATGCACAGAAAACAAGTGAGGTATCATAATTTTATTTAGAGAACTGTTACTTAAAGCAACATTTTCAGAGATTTGGCCATTTGGCTGTTGCTTATGTCAAACTTGTTGAAAGTTTCTGACTCCTTTCTGGGCCTTTCTTCTTCTAGCTTTACTGCTATCATCTGATGCACACCCTATGCATGGTTGGGGAACATGAGAACATGTATGTGACCAGAGGCACTACATAGATCTATGAGACTTCTTTGCAGCCAATTGCAATGGAGAAAGTAGATGAGCACTCAAGTCGTTGCAGCAGATTTGGAGTTGAGCAGACAAACGAGGAAGAACTGTGTGGTTTGGAACAACTTACTGGGTGTAATTATGTGTAAAGTGAAGTATGAAAGGAGACAAGTATGTACGTGTCTGTTCTACTTCCAAGGCTGTGGCTATCAGGATGGACTGTGGAATTGTGAATTTTTCTGTCAGTGTCCCAAAACAAAGCAATGCTGATATTCTACTGTATAGTAATTAGTATTACCATTTTTAGGTGATCACAAGTTGTCACAATCAAGTACACAAATTATTATTTATTTTACTTCAGCCCAAAGAAGAAAAGACAAATTTCCAATATTTTAGATCTATTTCACTGACCTGTTCAAATTCTGGTTTGGTTACAGAAAAGTTTGCATACAAAAGTAAGCAAAGTTAACTTGAATTTTCACTACCTTAATTCAACAACAGGGTATTCTAATTCAGTTAGAAAGTACATCTCTGACAAATCCATTTATAGAAATATGGGTTCATGTTTTCATCAGAATAAACCACACTTCGTGTTTCAACTTGTAAGAAGAAAAATCAAGCATTTGCTTGAGGAGGCTCTGGTGCCTCTGAAAAACATGTGCTGATTAGTACTGGTGTGTAACCAGCTGGATCTACTTAAGCTAGAGAGCACTTTGTATTCTTCCCCTCTCCATCAGTAATTGGCAGGTATATTTTCTGCCTACAATCAATTGCTTTTATATTCTGAGTAATATTTCTAAGAAAGAAGAAATATTACAGCAGCTAGAGAAACTATTGATTTTAGGCAGAAAATGCCCTTTCCAAATGCCACTCCAGATAACTAAAATACAAAGTAAATCTGTGACATCACTAATGTGGCCAGTAAAGCTGTCACTTGGCAAACCAAGGAATGAACACAAGTAAATGTGGTTCTTAATTTAGGTTCCATGTGAACCATAGCATACAGACAAGGAAAGGATCAAATCGGGGCATTTCATGCAAAGACCAATCTGCTGAGCTTGTAAGTGAATAAAACCTAGATGTATGTTGTATAACAGAGCATTAGATGCCCTGTTTTGTTCCAGGAAAGAGATTAGAATAGCAAATATAGTTTTCACTATCCTGGGGACCCACAAGAGGTTAACAGTGCTCTTGCAGCCCCTGAGCAAGTTCTAGATTCACAGTTCATGTGGTTACAGTCCTTGGTGTGTTCACCTAGACAGCAGTCATCCTTGAAGTATCAATAGTCTTTGGGTAGACATTTTGTTCAGTAAGTCTTCTTTAAGTTATGGGGTTGCATTTGCACAGGTCTTTCTGAGTACCATGATCTGTATCTCCAATGATCCTTGTCAAGAATTGATGATTTTAGCTACGGTTGGAAGTGCAAAATGGAGAGTAAAGGAAGCAAGTATCTTGGAGGTAATGTACCCAGTTGAGATCCTGTTTAGAAGAGGTCAAGAGAAGAGCCAATACAATGTTTCTGGTTACCTTTTTATCATAAGTGCTTCAGTCATCTATCTGGTTGTGATGTACCTGTGTTATCATCCTGAAGAACTACATAGAATTGTTTTGTTTAGAAATTGTGCTCTGTGAAAGTTCTGGCAAAAGAAGGAGTGGGAGGAATGATTTCCATTTTTTTTTCCTTCTGAAATGTGAAAGGTTTTTGGTCATCTTTTGTGCTTGAGGAAAAAAGTTACTTCCTAAACTGAGACCCGCAGTTTCCAGACTAGTGATCTTAACTTGACTATTGGCAGCCCCGTTGTTTTTACAAATTACAAGAATCTCAGAGGAAACTCTTCATTACGGGAGAGAAGGCTGAAAACAGTCAGAGATACAAGTCCTTGAGAATTATGAAGCACAATACCTAGATTTTAAATGGAGTCTATAATTTGTCTAAAAGTCAGTTTACCAACGAAAATGCTGGAAGGACAGCTTAGGTTTCCCCTTGTTAACAGTCTGGTTGCTGCATTTTTAAGTACCTGAAGCACGTGTCTTCCTTCTCAAGTTCCACTCTGAAGTGGTGTATACCCCGTAACTGAAGCTAGATGCCGTGAATAGGAGTGGTCTATGAATGCGTGATCCCCTGCTTCTCTCTAAAAGATGTTTCTATGGTATTTTAGATTAATAACAAAATTCTCCCTCTGTAGCCACTCATCTCCATTTAAAAATTGCTGCTTCTTGGATTTTATAGTAGGGAGTTTCATGAGAACCAGCCTGTTTCCCTCTGTTCAGGTGGAACTCTGCTCTTGCTGAATATTTTTGTCAGTGATAAACAGAAAAAGAAATACACTAAGTATAATTAGTGAAGGAATTGCTGCATCAATCCCTCTCGATTCAGAGGAGTGAGAGATTAAAATGAATTTTGAGTGTCCTCAGTAATTTAAAAAAGTCTCACTTTGGTTGGTAAAAATAAGTTTAATTTGCTGTTTCACTTTTAGTTACTTGAGCATTTTATAAGACGGTCTTCAGTATCACGAGGAGCATGGTTCTTCATGGTACACTTTCTGCACCTCCCTTTCAAGGTAATATTGACAAACGTAACAAAAACCAGCGGATGTTTATATGTTGTGGTATTATTTGTATGTTTTAACCAGACTGAAGCACACTCATGCAATTTCACTTTTAAGTGCTTTCTAAGGTTACTGGGACTTCAGGTTTCACGTCACTGGAGATGTTCATAGTTGTTTTCAGAGAGCAGTAGTCTTTATATTGCAACAGTGCCATTTCTTAACAAACTGCTTCCAGAAATCAAGGGGCCTTAAGTCAACTGTTCTGTCCAAAACCACTTTGAAATGTTGCCTGTCCAAGGTCTTATTGGGTAGAACAGTGACTTTTACCCCTTTTACTTCTGGAGGCTAAAGGGGCTGCCTGTCCCTCCCCAGAGAGCATGTATCTAGGGTCACAAACTTGTGCATCAGTGGAATAGGTCTGTTGATACACACCTTCTGATATGTGTTGTAGTTGTATGCTGTGTCCCTTCTTTGCACTGAAATCACCATTTTTTAATTTTTTTTTTTTTAAAATATCACTGTGTCTTTGTCTTCATAGATTTTCAAATTCTGTTTTTTTGATATCAGCTTGCAGCATTATAAGCATTCTTGTTCTGTTAAGTTAAATGTCAACAGATGATGACTTATGCTTCACTGGTGCAATCTTTCACTTTATTGTGCAAGGTGTGCATTTTTTACTCCAAAATTTAGTATTTAGTGACACTATTTAAGATTTTTATGAATTTATGGCTATATCCCCAAACCTTCTGTACTTCTCTGAATAAAACACAAACTCTAAAATGCAGCCTGTTGCCAGATGTTACTGTAAATTTTACCCTGTGATTTAACCCCAGATTTCACAAAAAATCTGTCACTATGTCAGTCGTAATATCTCCTTCATGAACATCAAAGGTGGAATTTCTAGTTAGCATTGTCTGCACAGGTGGCACTAGATGATTGACAAGGGAAGATGGAGCATCCATGAGCAATTATGTTGATTTGTGATGTGCAAATACTAGCAGGACTCTTGTAAGACTGAGCAACAAGGTAGTTAGAAAAGCTGGGTGGCTGCTTTGTTTGCTTCTGAGCAGCTTCAGAGTGCCTACTCCTGTGCTAGGCAAAAATCGTGCCCTTTCATCAGATGTGCATTTCAGGTTCAGTTTTATTTTAGTCCTTCATCTGAGGTTGTTTTTTAAGAATCTGTGAGCTGCTGCAGATGAGGATGGCTTTAGGTATCTCGTTAGAAACCCTTTTCATCTTCCCACAGGTGGCTTCATGCTGTACGAAAACAATGGAGGTACTGTTTACACGTTTAACACATTTAACCTTAACTTGAAGGCTTTCCCAGTCTAGAATTAAAATAGTATGTCAACAGAGGAAGCCAGGACCCCGGATATTAAACAGACTGAAAATACTGAGTGCTACGGAGGTGAAATACCCTGCCTTTCTTCTCTAAGTAATAGGCTCTTTGGAATTGAGTTAAACTAACTCAATATGGTAAGAACCTTCTCAGGACATTTCTTGCATCACAGCCTTTGTTCGAAGCAGGAGGCTGACGGGTGTTTGAATATGTGACCCTCTTGCATATGTGGGTTTTATAGCTAAGAATTAATGATGCTTTATAACCTCAGTAGAGAGAAGCGTCAGTAGGCTGTGCTGAAAAACCCTCATTTGATATTTGAAAATGGAACAGACAAAGAAAGATTAAAAAAAACCCCCAAACTGATGTAGTCTTCATCTTGCAGGCTTTCATAAAAAGGTGAGATGAAAGACAGCAGATGGATTTATCTTTGTACTTAGCAGCAAAACTACGAATCAGCTTCATATAAACAGATCTCGGCCAAATATAGCTTGACAGTAATTCTATAAGATTCATCAAGTCAAGGGAAGTGATTAGGTCTGATGCTATGAAATAACGTGAAAGTAGGATATCTCGTATAATTTCAATATTTCAGACTTGAGTCCATTAAATACAATTTTCTGATAACAATGCTACCTGATGTTGCAACAATTTTCATCTCCATGTGTTCTTTAGAATGCTGCATAATTCTTATACCTTTCAAATTCTTATTTCCAGTAATCTTAAGCATTACTGAAACAATTTCCAGAGTGCAGATAATGCTGTGACTTTCAACTTCCATAAAATGATGAAGGTGAGTTTTTAAGCTTTTAAAACAGTTTTCTTGGATATTAGTCTAACATTTTACATATCCAGGCTGTCAATATCATAATGTCTTGAGCTACAAGAGCTCCAGACAAAACATGTGGTGTAAGATATTTAATGGGATGTATCATAGTCTTTCTTTCTTCATTTTGTGACACCCAAAGGTGCGTCTGCACTGCATGAAACAAATTGACGCGTTTCCTGTTGCATCAAGGCTCTCAGATATAATTTATTCTAATGAACTATGTCTAAGCTTCTAAAATGGAAAATTTCTATTTAATAACTTCTGAAGAAATATGTGTTTAAAATGTGTTTAGGTACTCATGCTCTAAATCCTATAGGCTTTTGACTCTTATTGACCCAGTAGGAATCAGATGCCTAAAATGCCTTTTGTAATTTTGACTTAATTTCTCTTATAGGCTTTCACTACACATAGAATCCAGCAATAATGATGTAACTAAGTCCTCTTTTTAAGAGTGACTTAAAAACATTTTAAGAGAAAAAATAAAATCTGGATGCCTTATCATAAGTTTGCATTCTCAAAATCACATTGTACCTAAATCCTGTTGATTTACTGGAAGTTTGGTAGCAACTGGAAGTTAGGTAGCTAACTTAACCTTCTTAATATAGTTACTTTTAGATTTTTCACATTAGTTGCCAGCATATATCAAGCAAGAGATATGTGGAAGTGTTTTTTTGCTTTGCTTACTTGTATCTATTTAAAGATATTGTACTATTTAAAGCACAGTATATTATATTTTTAACCTTTAAAAGGTTTGTGTACTGTTTGATTCAGCTTTCATATGTTTTTGAAATGATTAATTGATAACCCAGAGCACAGCACCAGGAGAGGATGTCCTTGTTGATGAGTCTGGAAGATCAGGTCTGAACATGCAGCGTTGGGGAGTTGTGCTGCAAAATCTCATTTACACAGATGGCAGGCAGAAATGGCTTGTGCACAAGAAGAGTACTGGGAAACTAAGGAAAGAATTGGTGCTTTAGCCTGCAGAAATTAGGCTAGTTGTCAGAGTGCGGAAACTCATCAATCTGCTAAGTGCCCAGTTGTAGGAGTTCTACCAGACCTGTGTAAAGGTGCATTTTGCTGATGTTATGTGGTCAAACCATGATTGTCCAACTTGAGGCTAGTGACTGTGATTTAACAGGAAATAAAAGGATACCAAACCTGCCAGGTACTCTGTAATTACACTGATCTCAGGCAGACTAATCTCTTTCATAGCTGTACTGAAGAATAAAAATCTAAAATTCTATAATGAGCATGAGATTTCTGAGCAAATCAATAACATTAGTGATGCTGTTAGTGTCTCATGGAAGAGAATGATTAATAATAATCCTTCTTAGTGACCTCTTTCCCATTGCAAAAGAAGCTAAGTGTGTTTTTTAAGGGTAGATTTAAGGCAAATTTCTCTGAGCAGGTTTCCTAACCAAGCTCTTAGGGGGATGGTATTTTTCGAAACAGGTATCTCAGGTTAGATGTCTAACTGTGTTGTTAGGCCCTTAATTAGAGTTCTCTTCAATAAGGACTCCTGGGTGACTGCAGGAGTCACTCTTCAGGGAGCTCTTTGTAAAGCTATGTGTAAGTGCCTCAATTTTCAGGCTTCACCTCTGCAAAAGGAGTCCTGAGCAATATGTAATGGATTAAATCCATTGAGCTCTACTTAATAGGGTTCTGGGAACCTTCTTTAAGATCTTATAAAATACTGGTTAAGAGTAAGAGAAAGCAAAATGCAAGAAAGAATACAGCTGTCTTTGAACTCTTCTATATCAATTCACTGTTTTCTGTGGATTGTTTTAATGGCTTTATTTGTAGGTGTCCTTAAGGGTAATAGTGAAAAGGGTTGCAGAATGTCTGCTTACCCTAACAGAAGAATCTGTACTAATGTTTTCACTGTTGGGTGCAATAGTCTATTCAGAGTTTATAATTTCTCTGGGCATAGTGTTCTTATATATCAGATGACAACTTCCCTCACATTCATGAGATGGTATTTCCTTAGAAGACTGAGGGGTCAGCCATATTGGGTTCCCCTATGTGTGAACCAGGCTGTAGGAAACCTTAAGAAAGTTTTTTTTTAAGAAAGCAGTCCCTAGATATTTCTAGTCAAAAGGTTCATTCAACTTACTGTGGGTCCTTGGACTCTAAAAGGTGCAGTGTTTCTTGCTCTAAGAAGGGGAAAAAAGAGGGAATTGCCATAAACTTTTAACGCAGTATTAGGATTAAAATCATATAATGTTCGGACTTTGATCAAAAGTTCACCTATGTGTTTTACTCTGTTGATTATTGTTAAAAGCACACTTGGTACATTACTGTATAGCCAGTGGCCATCATTCTAATGAATACTGAACGTACCATATAGATATGCTTCAAGTTTAAATCTTACAGAATTTCCCAAATGGTTTCTTTCAGATGAAATCATGGCAGTTGTGGATGAGCTTTTGTTTTTCTGGAGCATATTACGGAATACTTACTCCTGTGGTACACTGGTTAGCAGTGCTATAATACTTCATTGATTGCATTGCCTGAAGTGAGTGCCTGGCTTGCTTAGAGCTCTGCTACATTCACAGACCAGAATGTAAAGCTTAATGACAGCAGCGGCAGGAAAAGGGGTATGTGCTTGGTTATTGTAACTCCTGAAAAGAAAGAAAGAAAGAACATAACAAATATGAAAAGGAGGAAGATCTTGGAGGCTATAATATGCATTTTTCATTTAAGTCTAATGAATAATGCTAAAAGGAGAGCAAGGCACTGAGCTTGTGTACTTCGAATGGAATAAAAGAGGCTGTTATTGAAAGAAACGCTACTGGCTACAGCAGGTAACATATCCCAGATCAGTAAAATTAAATACCATCTATTAATCATATACCTGCCTGATACAGAGAGGAATAAGAGGCTCCAGAGAACTTACACTACATGGTTTATAATGTTTTTATTTTATTAATCAGAAATCAACCCTTTTCCATTCTTTGAACATGATCTTAGAACTTATTCTATACAGTAAACTTAGCAAGAAAGGAATAGACTACATGCTAGTTTCAAGAAAATAACTTGTTTCACCCAACAATTAGTAGCTCAGTGCTCAGGTGGGATCCACATGGCCTTCAGGTGAAACTAATGAATGCTCCTGATGGAAAGGGAGGCTGCCAGGAGCTTTTAGTGATTGAATATGTGGAAGAAAGGGTTGGAAGTTTCTTTTATTTTCTTTTTTTGTTCTCTGTGCCTGGAGGTCCTGCTTTTGTCTCTGGGGAAAGGAAGCATGTTTGCTCTTGTAGACGCAGAAGGGCATTCTGTGCAATGGAGCTGTTTTAGTAGTTTTCGTATTCAAAAAAGCTACAGGACTTGTTGAGCCCCAGACCATCTGATTGTGAAGGTATGTGTTCTCTGGGCGTGGAGTTGAGCAACTGCCTATGGTACAAGAAATGTTTGTGCTGGTTCCTCTTATTAATGTTGATTTAGTGATATAGCAATTCAGTGATATAGTGCTTTCTCAATCTTGATTAAGACGTGTGGTCATCGGCTTGATTTTTCCAGTCTTTGGTAATCTTGGCAGTGATGGCCAGCTGAGTACTGCTAGTGGAGGCAGCCTTACAGTGCGGTAATTTTTTTCTTTTTTCTTTTTTCTTTTTTCTTTTTTCCTTAAAACCAAACATTCTTCTAACAAAGCTTGTCACTGGAAAGTGTTACCCTTTTCTGGTTGATGGTTGAATTGTTTAGCGTGGTGCTTACTTTAAAATCACCAAAGCTTTTGATATTTATATATGTAGGATTTGATTCAGTAATGAAAAATGCTAAAACCAATTTTTTTTTTTTTTTAAATTGTTCAGAGCCTTCTAGTCGCTGTGATGCAACAGACACTGCCTGAAAATTTGCAAAGCACAAGTATTCTAGCTAAGCAGTTACTCTGGTTAAGTACTAACTGTCAGCTTCACAGATCAATTTTAGTCCTTTTTTTTCTCCTTTCTCTAATGAGATTTTAGTGGTGATGGCTATAAAGTTTCCCATAACAGAACAAAACTGGTATTGTAGAAATTTCTTGCTGAACAAGAGTCTAGTGCTTCTGATGGTGTATGTAAAGTAGACTTTGATAAAGCTTCCTTAAGAACTTTGTCTTGGAACTTACTGGGACTTCGGATTTCTAGTATTTCTTTGTACTCCCTCAAATGTTGTGTGCAGTTAAGCTTCCAAGCAGTAACTGTGTGCAAATTCTCTGACTTTTGAGTTCCAGGAAAGCCCCAGTTACCTGTGAAGACTTCAAGTGAAATCAGGAGCTAGACGTGACTCTTGTGGATATTGTGTAGATAAGTCAAGTAAACAAAGAGAGAAATTTGGGCAAGGATGACTCAAAATACATCATGGAAAGTTTTAATGCTTTCTCTGTTTTGTGCTGGAGAGTGCGCTGATCCTGTGAACTCAGATATACGTGTGCAGCTGCCTGAAGATACCTGTTCTTTGTTGGTTTATGATGCTATGGAAGACTGGATTCAAACCATCAGGTTAATAGTTAACAGTGTCTTGAGTGAAGATGAGGTCTTTTGGCCAAGACAGGAAAATATATGAAGCGTGAACTCAAACTTAACATTCCTCATTGAAACAATTGTCTTATTTTGTGGTATAGATATAACAGCTCAAACAAATAATACTGCAATTTAAAAAATATTTTTAATTTTTTTTCTAAATACCTTCAGTAGTACTTAGAGATGTAGGAGAAAAGACTTGTTGCTTTCAGATGACTTGAGACCTAAACGAGTAACAAATGATCTTAGTAGAGGCTATAAAAAAATAACTCATAGTGCAATATGCTGAAATGAAAATGTACATCAGGCTGCAAATGCATGCATGGAAATTTCTTTTCAGGAAAAAGTCTTTTGTGCTTTTCTGAATCTGGAAGATTATTACTTGGATCGATCTTTTTTTTTGTTGAAATTTTAACTATGCTCAGCTTTTCTTTCTTTCACTTTTTATATAAGCAATATAATCACCAAATTAATTTCTCTACCAAGAGGTTAAGGATTCTTATGAATCTCACTTCTACGCCTGCCATAGTAATTTTATGGAGATCAAAGATGATGATCATTAGTTAAAAGAGTCTTTAAGACTTTGTAAATTCTGGATCATGCAAACAGTAAAAAAGGAAGTGTCAGTAGTTGTCAGTGGATTCTTGGCATTCCAAACTGTTGTTCTGGACTTCTATCCAGGCTATAGATGTCTGCTGAATTGTAAAGTATGTATTTGATTCAATACAACAATGGTCTTTTGTGACTGACAAGATAAACAGTTGTGCTGATAGCAAATTGTACTGTACATATTGGTCTCTTAATAACCCACAATTGTAAAACTATGCCAAGAACTTATTTTCTGTTTTGCGGTATGGTGACTTTTTCAATACCAGGAAGCAGACTACCTACCTTTACTTTTTCTTATTGTCATGCTTTTCTCTCTAGTTTTCATACAAGAATTCACACATCTCCTGCGGTAATCTGTTAATAAAACCAAAAAGCAGGCTTACCATTGGTTTACTGTGTTGTGTGAAAATATTGGTGACAGCATGCACAACTGATGCCTAAAATTACATTTTTTTGGCAATCTGACAACCCTTGAATTACTTCACTTAAGTAGTATTGAGGCCCTCGGTGCCTTGCTGTATTCCTGCAGAATTAGTAGAAATCAGCTAACTCTTGAATACTGAGAATATGGTTGTTACATGTGCCTGTGTTGTCTTCTGTTAACTCTTTCATTTATGGATCTTTAATACTGCTAAATGGTGTTGTAAAAACTTCTACAGGTCAAATTGTAACCTAGAGATGGATTAACATATCTTGTTATGGAAGGTACCTTCAAAAATTTGATATGATCTTTCATGCGTTTCTGGTGACAGGGTCACAGACTAATTTGTGGGAATGAGAAATGTGCTGTTCTAGCAATGTGACAGTCCTGACAGACCATTTTGTTGTTATATTTTACTCTAAGATATATATATATATATATATGTATGTATTTTAAAAATGCAGTTCCCTTTCTTATTTATATTTCCTGAACTCAAAATATTTATTAACAGACACTGAAAGGAAACTTTTCAGCAACTTACTTTTCCTTATAGTTCCTCTGTTCATTCATGTCAGCTCACAAAACATCAAAAACTCACAGCATTTGCTTGAGAGAACCAGACTAGTATATTGATCTATGGTATTTTTATTTACGTTTTCTACAAGACTATTTTTTTCACTTCAAAAACTGTATGTTGATGTCTTATTTTAATGCTGGGTGTACTAGGAGGGCATCATCTGAGCAGGATGAGATGAGAAATATGTTCCTTATTTCTGAGTGAATGCTTAATTTATCGTCTTGATATTGCTGAGCTGATTTTGTGGGTTAAATAAAAAAGAAAAAAAAATTGAGAGAATATATGACAATATTCATAACCAGTCATTCATATTAGGAAAAATTAACGAGTTTACTACAGATATGGTTAGCAGATCTGTTTCTCTAAGGTCATTCTTTGGTTTCCATTGACTTACTATAACATGTTCAGAAGAAAGGTCTAGTCTAACGCATTAAGACTTTTTTGAAGAAGAGCGATTCCTATTTAGTTAGCATAAAGGAAACAGAACTGTGCAGGGTTTTACTTATGACATTAGCTTGAAAGTGTCTAGTTCTGCTGCTGCTTTAGCATCTCTGTAGAGTATAAGGTAGCTTAAAAAATAATAAAAATCAATCAGCTCAGATCTCTGGGGAAATCAATGTGTTGAAAGTAGATGACAGTGAAATCTGCAGACTGTCAGATATTTTTACTCAGCAGAGGGTTTTAGACCAAGGAGGTAGAAGAACTTAAAAAGAAGCCAGCATGTCTACCCCCCCCTACATGGCATTATGAAAGTAGGATAATTTTAAAATGACCTACAGTGGTAACTGTATGATATATCTCAACAGATTGAGATGTCACACTGGCTCTGCTGAATATAAATTGTCAACGTTGCACATAATTCTTCGCCTTTTCTTGGAGCATGTAGTGTGAAAATTAGATGGCTAGGTGCTGAAATCACATAAATGACTATTTTGTCTGTCACTGTTACAGATAAAAGCCAATAACAGCAAATAAAATAAATGACCTGAAGTCGAATTTTAAATCAAATAACTTGCCACTTTTGTACCTCTACTGATGACATTTATTAAGAGAGCTCTAATAACAACATGCAGCAACTTATTGAAATGTACTTTCACAGTGGTACAGTAGGGAGTACCTTGCCTCACTCCCGTTACTGCTACTAGATTTTAAGGCATTATTCTGTACCTGTCATGGGGTAAAATTTCCAAAATAGACCCTCTGACACGCGGATAGACGGACTCCACAACCTGTAAAGTTGTAAAGTAGGTATGTTTATTCAGCGCTGGGCAGCACGGGGGGGTAGTCTCACCAAAACCGTGCGCACCTGCCTCAGAGCAGGACTCTATATCTATAGTACTCACTTATACATATGCATAAACTATCCCCGCTTTGTATTAAAATCAGTTCCCCGCCTCCCCGCTTTGTATTAAAATGAGTTCTCCACCTCCATGCGTCTGTGCAGTGCCTCCTGGTAGTGGTCGTTGGGGGTCTCAGTGATGAAGTAAGGAGATCCTCTTCGTCGCTGTCAGCAACCTTTGCCCCACTTTGCAGGCTCAGATCTTCTCTGGAACTTGACCAAACCGCAGAGCTGGTCCTGGCCAGCTTGGAATTGTTTTCCGGCCTTGTTTACATCCCACACAAGGTTCTAGCTTTATCTTTTACTGACTTATCAATATACTAGGAGACCAGCGCTAGGAGAACAGTCTCAACAGTCTCAACAGCTTACAATTGTTTTACTGTAAAATTTTCCACTGCATCACCCTCAAGCATCTGAGGAACAGAAGGATGTCTGGCAGCTGTAGCATGAGAAATGAGAGCTTAGAAAGTAATGTGTCCGGCTGCAAGACAAAACTTTTTTTTTTTTTTTTTTTTTTTTTTTTTAGAGAAAGTAAAGGATATTCTGTGTTGCTGCTCAAAGACAGGATTCTCTATCCCTTGAATAGGATTCCTTTGAGGGGATATTTTTCTTTTCATGTATGTGATATTCAGAGAAATATGATATTAAGTTGTGATCACGTTTCAGAGACCTTGTATCTTCTGGTTAATGGGAAAGTTTAGTGAAAAGTTTTCACTTCTTGTAAACTTCAGATGTTGGAGTAGTGAAAGTAATTGGGTTTTTTTGGTGCTTAACATATCCGTTCTGACTGGTGTCCCTTATATGATAGAAACAAAAATTAAATTTAAAAGACTTTTGGAATGTGCTTGCCAACACCTAGAATCACCAAGCAGCTCCACAGATGCTTAGCTGTAAGTATCTGTACAATTCTTGGATCTCTTCTCAGCCAGTGATATGATTCAGAAAATGCTTTTCAGTATCCTTTAGTGATACAGGTGCAAAGTGTCTGCTCATTTTCATTCCTTTTTAGTACTTATTTTACTTAAAATACTAAAGTGGGATCACTATTTTGATCTCTGCTGATCTTCTTATCCTCATAGTGTTGCTTTTAGCAGTGTCTTGAGACTCAACAGCTTGCAAAGACAATTAGTTGAAGAGTTTTGACTGGATGTTCTCCGTCACGATACAAATTTATGAAACTTAGTTACAAAAATGTATTCTGTTAAATCATTGACATTTATGATGGAAAGAAAAAGACCTATTCTAGAAAAGCTGTGTCGTTTTGTCTTATGTCTTCATACGACTGCCTGCTCCTATTCAAGGAAAAGGTTCATTATTGTGCCATATTTTTAAAATCAAATTAATTTAGGTATTTGGTGATGGCTCTGTTTGAGTATCTCTACCTTGAATTAGTGAAGCTAGTGTCTGTCTGTTTATTGTTTGTCATCAGCATATTTTGCTGAAGAGTATAATTCAACTGAAGCTGTGATTAAAGACCACTTCAAGTTTTGCCAAGTTGGTTGCTTGGCAAAGTGTCAGCATAAAATCAGCAGTTACTGCACATAAAATAGCCTGTTTTAAGTCAGTGGTGTACAGTGGGTCATATTTAGTATTGACTTAGTTTTAATTGATTCCCTGGAAGTGCACCCAGATTTAAGTTGGCTCATTAGTTTAAGGCAAACCTGCACTATTTGCATTAAGGGCATTGTTACTGTTTTGGGGCATGTAACCACTGTAACACATTTAATGAATGACATAGCAGTTCAGTTGCCAAGACTTTTTTAAAAAAAAATTATTATTCTTCCACTAGAGAAAACATGCTAAGTGCCTTGGAAATTTAAAGCCCAGCTGCTTTAATAGAGGAAATCCTGGGCATCCCCGTGAATGCAGCATTCAGCTTCTGTTTTATCAACATCCTTTTAGTTTCAGGAGGCCATTATTTTCATCAGGGCCACCAAAGCCGTGCTACAGATAGACATGGTTTAAGAGAGATACTAGTTTTGGGTTTTTTCAACTGTTTTGAAATGGGTTGGAATTTCATCAAGAAATGAGTAACTTAAAAATTTTAGTATGCCACTGTGATAATGGGTGAGGAAAAATAACTGCTAGTCACTCTGCAAGTATTCTGCTGACTTGTGCTGAGACATTTCATGTGTTGCTGTGTCTCTTGAAATAAATTTTGTCTGTGGCTAATGGTCCTTGTCTTATGTGAACAGAACTGAAAAATAAAGATACAATAATGATGTTTAATGATACTGCAGTAGTCTAAGAAGCCATTGCAAGTGTGCACCCTAGCTAAGCATTTATAGGAAAATAGGGCTTCCTGCACATAGTACACTGAAGTCTTCACAGTAATAAAAATGTTTAATATAGTTCTAATCAACTTTTCCTTATTTTTAGATATGTCGCTTCAGTATTTGTGACTTTATAACATGAAGCCATAATTTATAGAAGATAGCATTTTTTCTGGTAATGTTTTTGTTAAAAAGAAAAGGAACATTGGAAATACATAAGAGTAGAGTCTTAGCCTCCTAAAAACACCCCTGTCTAAACACCACTCTCCATAAAGCATAATGGTCAAGTAATAAATTAGAACTTGTAAACTCCTTAAGCAAAGGAAAAAGATATGTCTTTCATCTATTTTTGAATATTGTTGATAAATATTCCGCAGTGATAGTTTGTTATATATAATTTTGGTAATAAATTTCTAAATTGCTGTTAAGATAGCTTGTCTTATCATGCAAAGCATTTTCTTCTGTACTAAAAACTAAGAAATGTCATCAGAGGAGGAATGTGTGGTACGTTTTTCAGTGTGTTTTTCCCCAACAAGATCTAGGTTGGTAATAGTGAATACTTACTGTTGATCTGTGGAGAGAATAAGGAAAAAAAAGTTAGAAATCTAAGCAGGACACTAAATAGTTAACTGGCACAAAATTCCAGGAAATTAAAGTTTTTAAGATATCTTATGCTGGAAAGTGCATGCTTCTGTACCTGTCTACCAAATTAATAGTGAAAACTTGGAAAGATTTCCCTATTAATGGATTATTTCATAACTAGCTGGATTTCACTGGTCACAGTATATAGAATAACTTCTGTAGAAGTAAAATGAAACTAATAGCAATATTTACTGTATCTGTTCCTGTTTAAAAAAACACATGGCGCAAAGCTAGCTCGACAGGCTAGTGTCTATAGGCATGCTGAAATGGCTCACTAAATAAGCAATATTAAAGAAATCTGAAAAGCTTTTCTTTATTTTATGCATCTTTGTAAAAAATGTCGATAAAATACTTGCAAAGTCTACAAGTGATGAACACGTGAAACACAGGCTGTGAGAACTTGTAGTACTATTTATTTCGCACATGGAAGAATTGTTAGGAGGTCCTGAAAACGTGTTTTTATTCTTCGTATTGCCAATATGACTGTCAACTGAAAACTCAGGTTTGGCAAAGCATTCTGAATTTCCATGAGCAGTTAGCAGGATGCACGTGTTCTCTGGCAATCTATGGGTAAGTGGTGGGGGATAACAGCAGTTTACAGAAATTTATGCACACACATCTGTTTTGGATACCTTTCCTTTAATTGCTGTCATATATGTGAAAACAGTAGGGGTGTGCTCAATTTTGCTGATGATGCACTAGGATCTCATCCTTTTGGTGTCACTCTGGAACACTTCAAGAAGGGTGTTTTATAGTGAGGCTGTGCTTTAGACTTGTCTGTTACTGCTGAAAGTAGTGGTAGCAAAGTAGTAATGCGTCTTCAGACTTTTGTGTTCCCTCTCTGAAAAGTTAACTATGATATCAACTACGAGTATCTTGTTAGGCAGTGTTTTCTGGTAGTTGCTGTCACTGAGGAGACCTTTCTGTCACAGTCTGGAAGTGGTGCTAGGTTGACTAGCTGTTCCTTTTCAATAGATTGCATGTGCACAAAATCGTAGTCTTTCAGAATATAGGCAATCCTACCAGGTTAGAATTTTTGTTATTCGTTGTTTCTAGTGGTACCCTGATTCCCTCTGTGGCCTCTATAATTTGATTCTGTAGCTCTTTGTTGTTCTCATGAAGACATTAAATTATTGTAGAAACTAGTGTGTGGATGTCAGGAATACTAGGTGTAAAGTTTTCTTAGTCTTGTTAAAGAACCAAGTCTTATAAATTTGTTTATAAGTACATATTGTGGAGAATGTCATTACGTGCACTGATCTCCTGCTGTAGCCTGTTATGCAGCCAGCTGAAACTGTCAATAAAACAGGCTGTTAGAATCACATGGGAAGCAAATGGAGAGGAAAATAAACCCCGAAAATATTAGTTAAAATAGTGCCATAATTTTATTAGAATATTTGTTAATATTTCAAGTAGTCTTAAGTACATGTAAAAGTGGAGAAAGTGTGAATGGGAAGAGAGAAGCTGTCAGTCACTTTCTGTACTGATTTTTCATGTTACTTGAATCTGTTATGGCATTTATGTGTTATCAGTGGAATGCTGGAATGAACTGGATATGCGCAGCAAAAACTAGCACTTTTTTCTAGTCTCCCTAGAAGTGCAGTACTGTTTGAGTGGTTATCCTAAAGAACACCCCCAAAACGTGCTAATAGTTGAAACAGTAGATCCAGAGATTCATTAAAACATACTGCTGTTGTACAGAATGGTACTGTTTAGTTTTGATGCCTTGGTCCTTACCTAATATGTAATTACAGAGCTTAATCAAGGCTTCAATTAATGGCCTTGTCAGTTAATTATAGTTTTTTATTATTATTAATAAAACTTTTAATTATTTTTAAAATCTTTAGTAGCTTAATATTAGTTTTCCCTGTCCTTGGTGTGAACTGAAATATGTAATGAAAAAGAAGATTCTATTATTGCTTGGTGCAGTAGCTCAAAGTGTAGTTTTTCAAGCAAGACTGTTGTGTTTTGGGAGCTGCAGGAGACTTTCCCATGCCAGAGCAGGTGATGAATACTTTCAGCCTATTTTCATTTGGCAGTGAACACTGCATTTTTAAAGATGGGTAACTTTTGCCTGACATAATCTGACACAAGATGGAATACTGTTTGTGAATTGGATCAGGTATGTCTTGAAGAATTACATGATTACATTTATATTACCACTTAAGCAATGAATTTTCCTGTTTGATCTAACTTATGCTTCTACCCTTGCTCTGCTTTTGTAGATCTAAGGTTTGTCTTAGTAGCCAGCAATCTGAAGTTGAGCTTTAACTACATAGCTAACTTATCTGACCACGCAGATGTACCCAAAGTCATCTAAATGATGACTTCTTTGTAGTAACAGGGTAGATCATTAAAGCTCTTTAAGTGCTTAAGATGTTCTTTATGTTGTTTCTGTTTATCTGAATTATATTAAGCTATTCAGTTGAATGCATACTGTATGACTGGAACAGCTAATTATGCAAAAGTGAATCTGGGTGATTATCTGTGATAAAGTAGTAATACACAATAGACGTCTGATCAAGAAGGGTGTGCAGCATAACTGGTTCATTTTTAGCTCTTTTTCCTGTTAAAATGGCAAACAGTCTGAACAGACTATGGAAGACTGAATTTAGCCTACCTGTGGCACAGTTTTGAATGAGAAGATTAGTTTAGTTTGAACTGTAGTGAAATGTAGTTCTTGATAGACCCTAGTTTGCTTTGTACCTTCTAAGCCCCCAAATGCCTGCCTCTGTTTTCCATAATGTTATCTCCCTTTGCTTGCCTAAACCACCTCTCACTTCAGTGTCCCTTTCCAATGCAGCTGAGTGCCATTGCTGAAGCTTGCGGATTTGAAACTCTGTATGTGGTGAGCTGACTTGCTGAAAATTTCACTAGCTGTTTGGCTGCTGTTTGTGAAAAGGAACTTAGTGGAGGTAATTACTGGGGTATATGTTCTCTGTTCAGCATCTGATTTTCATGTAACGAGGAATATTCTGTGTCTGAAACTCATCTGGTTTTTGTATTTCGGCCAGACTTTAATAATGGGTTCCGAACTTATTGGCAATCAGGGTAGCATGCTACCTTTGCTTCCCTTAAATGACTAGGCTAAAAATCTGCTTTAATAAAACTGTTTGCAAGAGGAAAAGATCTCTTTCAGCAAATGATTGCCTGCCACTGATTATTTTTTTTTATGTGATTGTTTTTTTTAAGTTTCAACTTCCACCTTTTGTTTGCTAAAGTAAATCATGTTTTGTTTACTTTGAAGGCTGAACTTATTTAACTATTTACATTTAGAAGAATAAAAATGGACTGTGCATCCCCAAGAGTTTTACATAGTAATTTCATTAGGGAGACTCAATTTCTAGAACTAGAGACTTCCATTCTCCCTGTTTGACTTCACGTTTCATGGCATTTTATGTTTACAATAGTGGAGAATTTAATCTCCTTGAGAGAAAAGCTGAAGATGTATTTGTGGGGAAAAATCTTGTGTATCTGCAGTTACTTATTGCATAAGTAACACCTTGATCAGGCGCTGCTCAGTGGCAAGATTCCAGTAATGAAGTGCAACTAAAACACAATTTTATTAGCTTGTCTGCTGTATTTTGTCGTCGTCGTAATGTTGAAATGAAGTCTGGCTCTGGGGAGCTATTTAAATCATCTGATGTGTATTGTGTTGAGATCCTTTTTCCATTCTTTTCTAACATAAGTAAGCTTACAGAGAAAGGGAAGAGGGCTATTTAACATCTGTCTCAAGAAGACATTTCATGTTCTGCCAGGAACCTGACTGTCTGCTGAATGGTCAGTTTGTCTGGGAATCTGCCGCAATACCATTTAGCAGTCTTGTGTATGGAGTTGTCCCTGAACTATTGGAAGATGGTTCTCCCTTGCTAAACCTATATCTAATCTGACAGAAAAATTCCTTCTTTGCTCTCTTGTTCTCTTCTAACCACCTCCCCTTCCATCCCTCCCCAATAACTGATGTGTATATCAGGATATCCACACTCTGTCCTGCATAAGTGAAGGAAGAAGAGAAGTTGCACAAAATACTGTGAGCCAGTAGATTTTTTTTATTTTTTATTTTTTCCTCATGATGCAAAAGGGAGGGATTTTCTTTGAGTGACTAAGTATCATCTTTGGGAATAATGCTTAAAGACACTGGTTATCATCTTAGATTAACAACCTGATAGACCTGATAAAACCACCTTGCTTTGAGACTAGGTATATGGCTAGATGAGACTAGGAAGGTTTGTGTTTTGTGTATTTTATTTTTTTTTATTTTATTTTTTCCTTTTTTCTGAAACAGCTTCTAGACTTGTAATTCTGTTTTTATGGGGCTGGTTTGTGGTCTTGTCCTGTTGTAGTATATAAAAAATTCTTCTCTTTTCACATCGTACAGATTATTTTTCATGGGCATTTTTCATGCACAGAAAGGTCTATTTGTAAATGACTCTGGAACTATAATACGTTCCTTCAAAGTGCTGTTCTAAAATTCCTCTGCTGCTGTGCTATTTTCACATGTATAGTTTCCACTACTACTTTCAATGTTTGCTAATTTTGCTTATTAGGACTTCTGAAGTATACAACATTGCCACCATCCTTCCTTTATTCTGTGTCTTTTGGGAGTGTGTTCACTAACCAAATGCAGATAATGTGACCTATGAGGGCTATTTCAGACAAAGAGGCTGCCTCAAAATCCCCAACCTTATTTTGTTTTCACTCTTCCCTTCTGAAGATAAAGGAGTTAAAGCAGCTTTAGATTTCTGCTTTACGCAGAAGACTCTGATGCATAACACTGTACGCTTCACAAACTTGCAAATCCCAAACCATCTTGCATCAGATTATTAGTAGGATGCTTTACAGGCTTTTTAGTACAACTACTTCAGATAAAGGCTCCTATAACTAAAAATCATAGCCTGAGTATTTATTTTCCTGTTTGCGAGTTATTAATAGAGTGCATTATTTTGTTTGTTTGCAGGGGGCTTAGAATAACAGTGGTGTTCTAGGTGAGGACAACTGCAGTTTGGAAAGGAAGGCAGTGTATAAGCTGCCAACTTCAGGTCTAGGTTGTGCAGATCTGTTTTTTCCAGTTACTTATTTGTTATTTGCCAGTGGTGTTGTGGTACTTGTGTAGTAACCTCCAAAACAAACAATCATAAAAATAAAATATTGGGGTCACTAGTATAATGACCCATGAGATTGGCAAGTTCGAAAAGCTCAACAATAACACTCTTTACACAAGCAAGTGGTTCCAAACCTTTGTGCAAGACGGTTAAATTATACTGGAGTTCCTAATTGGTAAAGACAAGAATGAATTCTGATGCCATTGCAGATGATGGTAAAACTTCACCAGACCTCAGGGCATTGCAGATGATGATAAAACTTCACCAGACCTCAGGGCATTGGCAGACTTCCTGTTGCTCGGCATATATGAGTCTAGTTAGAATCTTCTATTTCTTGCCGTTTCCCTACAAAACAGTTGAAAAATTTAGTAATAAAATATTCAAAACTCAGAAACGTTAAGTGAAGATCTGATGCCCAATGACTATGGCTAGTTTTTGACTCTATTGGGTTGATGTAGATAATTCAAAATGTTGGCAGTGGCAAGCAGTGTTGGCTTTTTGAAACTTTCTTTGGGAAACATTGATTGAGGGAAGGAGAAAAGAAAAAGATTCTCAGGTGTTCTGTGGATTCTGCTTATCAGGTTCAATGCAATCGTCTATCTTCTTCTGCTATCTCCTGTCATCTGAGTTCTTATGCATCAATTGGCTCTAGACATAAGCTGTGTGCTTTTCAGCTATACTATCTCTTTGCTGCAGCTGCACTGTGCCTAGTAGAGTGGGAATTAGGCCTATAGGTGCTACTGGAACAAAACCAGATAACATGGATACTAGAGAAAAAAAAATTGCATTTTTCATGTAGTGGTCCTTTGCATTGATACATGAAAGTGAACTTCTTCTGTGTGTTCTGATTGAATGATTGGCAAATTATGTTTAAAGGAAAATTTAGAGGACTGGAAGGAACCTACACACCCTTGTAATCGGAGAAGTGGTACAAAAACCCCTTGAGTGTCCTGTATACTTCATAACTTTACTGTCTACACAATGAAAAGGTTAACAAAAGAAGACAAATAATGTGAAGTAACAGAATTTGTTCGTTTCCATCATGTTTAACCTTCATAGTTCTTAAGGTCCTTTATCCTATGCAAAAAATATAGTCTTTTGACTTTTAGCTTAGGTAACATGTAAAATCATGAGAGCTTATTGTAACTTTTAATAATTTGCAGCTCGTTTATCTATAATATAATTAAAAATGAAGTTTGAACTCTGTTTCTCATGCTCTTGGTAAGGACACGAATTCGGAGCAAGATTTGCATAATAACATTTGCTTTTGTCGATGTTCAGGGCAGGAATATAATTATGAAGGTTGAAAGGCTTAAGAGATGATGGTTCATAATGTACTTATTAAAACTCTGATTAAAATAAAATGTCTAAGGAAAAAGGATTAAGCTGCTTTAGTGTTTCATTTTTGATTTTTCTCATTATATGTATGGTGAGCAGATGACTCAACACTGCTATAAGAGAAAAAGCATCATAAGCTACTGCTGCTTGGGCAAACCTATTCAACTGGAGGTTTTAACAGCTGTTCCCAAGCTTCATTAAGGCTCATTATGAGTTGTCATGTAGTAGAGAACTTATATTTTTCAGATGGTTTGTGCACAGCAGTAAAGATAAAAGTCTATCTTAAGGCTGCACTAAAAAGAACAGAAGATGGTACATATTAAAAATAGATTACTGAAAATCCCTAATTAGCTACCATAGACCTTAAAAGCAAAGCACAATCAGTGATTTTTAAAGAGAGATGGGGAAAAATGACTCATCTAGCTGGACTCTTTGACTTGAGCCTGACATACTCATTAATAAGGATTATTTACTAATTATCCTTTAAAAATACATGCATACTTAAACACATGTTCATGTGTCTTTATTTCCCCAAAATCTAATGCCTAGCTAGCCTGTTGAAGAATTATCTTTGGATCTGGTTTATGTGACAACAGAAAGAACAGTAAGCCCAGTGTAATTTTTGATAGCAACCATTCAAAATATTTGATTCTAAATTAACACATTGAATGAAATTTCATTTTGTGGCTACACAGAGCTTAAGAAATAAATACCTCTATCTTTTGGGGAGGGTAGAATGGGGAAAGGCAGCAGCAATAAGTCAGAGCTCAGTTTTGCAGCAGTACAAGTTGGTTTCCATGTCTTATTTAGCCTGCTATAAATGACTAATATTTGCCCATCCTCTATTTTAAAGGGTTGGAATTGTAGATATTTTGAAGATAGTAAAGATATCTTCCACAACAAACCTAGGAGGGGAGAAGTGACAGGTTCAACAAAGCTATTTCTCTTAAAGAGAAATGATCAAGGTGAGAGGATACTTAGTAACTTGATCACTTGAGGTTTTTTTTGTCCCACCCCTCTGTTGAGGATGTTTTGCAGTGTGGGCATAAAGCCACTCATTTGCCTCAAGTGATGATTCAGTGTGAAAAACCAAACCTTTAGTAAGGGAAAGAGCAGGGTGTAACTGAGGCAGACATCTCTCCATTGATGCTGGGTAGGTTTTCCTTGTTCTCTTAGGACTGAAAAGGATCAGATACCTGCAGCTAGGATTTCTGCTAGGCTTGCTTCTGATACCTCATCGTTTTGTTGTTCCTGATGAGGTGAACTAATTTTCAGTCTGTTCTGTTGGTGTTAGAAAAAAATCTAGACAATAAATTGCTTTGTGTGGAGAAAATCTGCAGGGTTTTTTAAATGAACTTGTGATGACAAAAGAAAAAGAAAAAATCCAGATAAAATTAATCTGCTGCTCTGCGTCACAGGCACTGTTTAGCATCAACCTAAAAATAAACATTTCCAGTCCTGCTGCTGCTCTTCAGATTTGGATTCTGGAAGGAATAAAAGCCTGGTGGTGTTCAGCTTCATAAGACAGCTCTTCCTCTCATTGCAGGTGTTTTTATTTGGATTTTGCTGGTATTTTCTAACTGAAGTACTGTCAGTGCCCTTAACTTATAACAAATATTATGTGATAAGTAATTTCATTTGCTCTACTGTATGTTCATTTCATAGAACTGGTACATTATCTAGTGCAATAAATACATTGTTCTCACTAAGGAGAGACCATCTTATGGGCATAATGATATCTTGTAGGCCAAGACTGAGATGTTTTGGCAGAGCAACGTACTGTGCTTGCATAGTGCCTGCTTACAATAAAGGTTAATAATCGCTAAAATTATCAGTGTCAGCTTCCTCTGCCTAAAAGTTTGACCCAAATTGTAACATTCTATGAGTCAAGTGGAGGAGAAAAAAACCAAGCCAACAACATACTATTTTTCTTCTGTGCAACTGCAATTGGATACAAACAAGATCTCTCTTTTTTTTCTTTTTTTTTTCTTTCTTTTTTTTTTTCCTGAAATGATGCGTGGTGGAAGGGTGTGTAAATGAGAAAAATACCTGAAGCAGGTGGATGTTGTGAATCAGCCACCTCGTAGCTGGGGAAAGCTTGTAGATATTAAAACATGAAACTCCCCCAGGACACAAGGGGAGATGTAAAAGTGCTCTGTGTAGTGTCTGAAAAGATCACTTTTAACAAAAAGGTCTGGAAGAGAGGAGTAGAAGTGTTCAGCAGGAAGCTACAAAGGGCATGGAAAACAAGCAACCAAATACCGTGAAAAAAACTTTTATCAAAGATTAGATAGGATGGAGAATGCTAGAAGGGAGGGAACGAGGGAGACGAGACAAAGACAAAATGAACATTTTGTTCTTCCCGGAAATATGTTCAGACAGAAGTTGCTTCATTTATAAAGAATCTTCTCCAGGCAGTTAATTAGCTTTGTCAGTCAGCTGTCGTAAACCAGATTATAGAACTGTTTCATATTTGAAATTCTTTAAACTAACATCTTGACATTGCCAGTAGGTGTGTTAATAATCTGAAGACATGAGAAGAATTTATTAGCTTTGGTGTGCCTGTCTGTGAAATGTAGTAGAGAGTTAACTTCATATTATCCAAACACAGCTTGAGCTTTCTCCTGAAAGGTTCTAATTGCATTTTGAAAATGCTATTAGCTTACTTTGAGGTGGCAAATAGCAATATCGTTGTGTGGGAGGCTCTGTGTACATAATAATGAATCCTAATGGAGCAAATGGCAGTTTCACGAGTGCCACGCTGCTAAAGAGGAGATTGAAAGGGGCAAAGAATTTGTATTATTTCCAGCAAGCAGCTTCCAGCATTCTCTGCAATGATTGGAGTGCAAACTTAAGATGTTTTGATTGCTGTCTGAATGCTGAGTTGGGTTAAAAGTGTGTTGTAAGTGGTCATGCAGATTTATATGTTTGACATGTTTTCTTCTAGTGAAATGAAAGTCTTTATTCAAAATAGAGCTATTGATTTCAGCAATACGTATTTCACAAAGTGTGTGTGTGCAGCATTATTTACTGTATAAATTTAAGATTTTTCTTCCTCCAACAGACTGGTCATTCTTACATTTTCTTTTGACCATATGTATCATCATAGAAATTTCTAGTAATAAAAAAAAAAAAGTCATGTGTCTCATGAAGTATCCATGTCCTTCAAGCTGGAGTATGTTAGTTTTATCATCATTTAGATGCTAGCGTCCTATCCCATCTCCATTTTTGACTACTCAGTTAGTCTTCTGGACAGGCTGGTCCCCGTTTCGTGCATCTACTGCCAACTGCTCTGAGATTCAGTCTCTTTGTTAAGTCAGTCTTTGTTTTATTAATTTATTCCATTTGCTGCTCTTTATTCTCTTATTCCTTTCATGCACTCATGTGGGTAATGTTTAGGTCTTGTTTCATCTCACTCAAATCTGACTGATTCATCTGTTCCACTGATTTCTCCTTGAGAAGAGTCATCTCAAAGAGAACTTGTGGCCCATAGCAGCCCAGAGGATACAAAATGCAAGGAAATCCTGCTCAGATCCTGCAGCTGCTAAAGCGTGCTTGGAATGGCTGCGTTCTTCAGGGAATTTAGCTCAAATCACGAAATTAACTTATATCATGCTCTACCATGTACAAAGTAATATTTTTCTGAAGTCTTATAACTTAGTCAAATTTAGGTCCCTTCACCTACTGGCCACATTACTTTTTATGCAATCCAGGATCTGATTTGCCTTCTGGGCTGCAAGCACATGTTGTTGGCTCGTGTCCAATTTTTTCATCTAGCAGTACTCCTGAGTCCTCCTCAACAGGGCTGATCTCAATGCCTTCATCCCCCAGCCTGTATTGACAAGGCACCTGGGCTGCCCTGACCCAGGTGCAGGACTGTGCACTTCACGTTGTTGATCCTCATGTGGTTCACACAGGCCCACCTTTTGAGCTTGTCCAGGTCCCTCTGAATGGCGTCTCTTCCTTTTAGCTGTCAGCTGCACCGCTCAGCTTGGTGTCATCTGCAAACTTGCTGAGGGTGCACTTGGTCCCATTATGTCATTAATGAAGATACTGAACATAACTGATTCTGATATGGAGCCCTGAGGGACATCACTTGTTGCTCATCTGATTTGGACATTGTGCCATTAGAAAGCTTTAACTCTAGAATTTGAAAATATTATTTTGCAAAATAAATTGGTGAACTATTTTGATGAGTGTTTTCATAATAAACTGAATCTTGTGTCCTTGATGTGGGATTTACCGATCTGGGATTTGACTCACTGGCAGTGCAGCTGTGTGGGCCAATGCATGGGTGAATTCAGAATGCTGTCACCTGAATTGGTACTCAAGCAATGCCTATTCAGGTTTTTGGGGAAAGATCTATATTCTCAGAGCACTGACCATCTACCATTTTTCATAGTTGTGTAAAATATCATCATAATGAAATCCTAAAGAACTAGAAAAATAATAATCAGTGTTATATATGTGTTTTTCTATGACCAAGATTTTCTCAGTTCCCATCTTAACAGAATCTTTTTCTTGCACTTCCAGTGAAATATTTTGTCATACTCTAACTAGTTTTATAGTGTGTGATTCGCAAAGAATAAGAAGAGTGTAAAAATATTATGAAATTTTCCTCTTATGTTCTCCAACTTTGTCTGGCAGATGGTAGTACTGCTTGTAGATCATTCTTTAAAAAGCAAGCAGTGCACAGCTCTGCCAAATTTATCATGCTGTATGTCATACTCATCTCTGGCCAGCTTGGTACATCCACTTATAACTAATAGTCTCTGAGGCTCAGTTGTGCATCTAACATTCCCGACTTGAATCTTTTTTATCATCCATCTTACTTCTATTTATCTTGCATGAGTAGCCTATTCCTATGAGGTGATAATTAAGCTCTCATTTTCTCTTTTTAATCCTCTTTTGACAAGCCACTTATCTTCTGTCTCTTTTTTTGAGATTTTTTGTAAAAATTCCTTGTCCTTCTCCCAAGCTGCTCCCTGTGCATATCTGTCTTGTGGCTTGCTGCACTAGCAGTGCACTCCTCATTTGCTTTTGGAATTTGATCGAAGATCTGCTCAGTTCATCATTTCTCTTGTAGTTTATCACTGCATCTTCTGCTTTTGCCACTCACCTCCCTTTCTACTTCGCCGAGTGTAATGCCTGTACAATGGTAAGGTTGTGTGCCCTTCTACAGTGCTAACTTTCTCCTACTTCTCCTCAACTTCATACATAAGTCTTTGGCATTGTAGTAGAATACTTTATGTTTAATAATCAAATTATATATATTCAATGGGTTCACCAGGTATGCAGGTAGTCAAGACAGAAGATAAACAGCTGAGTTAGTTCTAATGGTGCAATAAGATTCAGATTATGTCCTGCTCCTTTTAAAACTTTAATTCCAATAGCATTTGATGTATGCACACTAGGTATAAGCAGCTGGGTTGGAGCAATATAGAAGTTAATGACCATTATAATTTTTTACAGTAGTATATACCATTGATTTTATTGTCACACGATCAAACTTTATAGTTACCAAGTATGTCAGTCTTTAATGTTGGAAGAAGTGTGTATGCTGAAAAACATAAATCTCAAATATTTCATTTGGAGGGAAAAAATAATAAGTAAAATAAATCCATGCTCTAAAAATTAGTCTTAGCAAGTAAAAGTAGCTGCAAGAATTGCACATTCCTATTTTAGGATACCTCCTTACAAATCAAATGGTTGTAATCACAGTGTTTGGAAATAAGTACCACTGATGCAACTTTGTCTAATGAATGTTCATGCAAGTTTTTTTAGAAACTTCAAGGAGTCCAGGATTTTATCCCATACCTTTTAAAGAGATTTTCCATATCCTATGTCACTTTGCATATCAGCCTGGATGATAAATGATGGCATTATTCCACAGAAAAGGTACCCTTGAATTTCTTCCTCTGGCTAGAATTTTAAAGAAAGATTAAGATAAAAAGAATTTTTAGGCTTCACTTTGCAAAGCTGCCCAGAGGGCTGATTGCCCAAGTTTAATGTAAATAATTTTGAAAAGCTCATTCTCTCTCTCTTTTCTTTGTCCTTGGGACTATAGAAATACTGGTTACCATTATTACTGATTTATTTGTGGTAGCACCAGACCTCCCACTCGTTCTGTTTGCAGACTGTGATGTTGATGTCGTTTCCTGTGTAAAATAAAAATTTTGCTCCTTGTAGACTAAGTATATTTGAATAATTGGAGAATTACATAGCATGGGAAAGCAAATCAAGGGGTTATGTAATTTGCTTGTTCGCAAAGTTTGCTTGCTCCTACAGTTTGAGGAAAGCAAACAGCACTGCCTCTCCTTTGCAGGGTCTTGTGACAGAATCTGAAGGGACAACAGGCACCATCGATTAAGTACAAAAAAACCTCAACAACCAAGCAATCCAACCCCAACAATAACCAACCAACCAAAAACAACAAGACCCCCACCAAACGCAAAAAAACTCTCCAAAAATGAGAGACTACTTTTTAATGAACTATACAGTCAAATAATGATTGTTTAATTTTTTTTTTTTTAAGATGCATTAATACATTTGTTGGCTTGGAAAACCTATGTGTTTTAAGTTCCACATATTCCTTAAATAGAGGTAGATAATGAAGGAAATACGAATATGTTTTGGAGGATAGCAATAGTTACAGAACTGGTGAAATTTCAGAGCACCAGATACTGAACAGCGGTTTTAATACCTTGAAGTATAAAGAAAGTTTTAAATGTGTGAATTGACCATAATATGTATAAACATATATAATAGTTTAATATTAATATAGTAGTGTGTATGAACATTAGCTATTTCATATATAATTTCCAGTCCATGTTTAAAAGTCCACCCATACTTAGGTACATACATATGTAACATAAAAATCTGAAATTTTATGTTTTTATATATATATAGAGGCAGCAATTGGCATATTGAGGGAGAAAATGGGAGACAATTTATCTGTACTGTATAGAAATTACTGATGCTGTTTATACATGAATGGGGAAGAAAAAGTACTGACAGGAGACAAAGAAGGAGAACAGAGAGGCTACAAAACCTGGAAAAGTGTTTGAAATACATCACTATTTGTTGTGACACTTGATGTGAGCAAAAAATGTTGGAACAGCTCAACTGCTTTAAGAATAGAAAACAAAAGGATAAAAGTTATTGATTCACAGTGGGAATACATGACAGGTCACTTATGAACCATGCAGGTCAGTATTAAATGTGGGGGTTTTTATTAATTCTGTGTCTCAGTCACTTAAAGCGACAAATTTCAGAAGTGGTAAATTCTTCAGCAGGACCGAATAGGAGGTCTGGTTGATCTCCCCATTTGAATGTTCAGTCTAATTTCAGCAGTTTCAGGGATCTGAGTCTGAGCCGCTCTTTCAAAGCAGAGGACGTTAAAGGGGAAGGCAAGGCTTTCCAGCAGCATTCGGTTGAGGAAAGTTCTGACTTTGGTTTGAGACGTTATAGCAAACACCGTCTGCAGGGGTGCAAAACATCTGTCAGAGTCATACCTGAGCCAATCTGTCAGAGTCCTACCAGATTGCACCCGTATGTGGTCTGTGCTGGGGGCTCTGATCCTTACAAACTTAAAAGAAGGGGCTGCTTGTCTGTCTCACTTCAGCACTCGCCTTGCAGTAAATGTTTTTCCTCTATGGATTATGTGACTGGCTTTATTGATTAGGTAGAAAAGCTGGCTAGGCATGCTGGGCACTGAAGTAGGTCTGCAGAAATCTGGTGTAGTTGCCTGGCTCAGACAGGGATCCTTTTTTCCTTTCGAGACATTGGCAAACCACTTGATCTGTGCCAGTTTCCCAGGTGCAATCTGCAGTGAAAAGGCTCCTAACCTTGAAATCAGCCTAATTTTGGAACAGATTCTCTACTTGGACTAAAATCAAGAACCTCCTTAACTTGATCTGCTTTGAAGGTGCAGGGAGAAAGTGTATGGGAGTACCATGGTTTCCTTTCTTGGTCTGAGCTCTTATTGTACGCTATAATGTAATGGTTATCTCCCTGTTATGTCAGAGACTTATTCTTAAACAGTTGTATCTAATAGAATTTTTGTACATGAAAATAGTCACATTTTCTTGGAGTTTCAGAAACAACTACTTAGTAGCTGTATTGGTGAAAATGCACCCTTCTTGCACGCAAAGGTTTTGAGTACCGGCTATACTTTTGTTGTCCAGATGAAATAACACGTCTCTAAAGTGGTTTCTGTGGAGAAGAGTCCGTAAATAAAATGCATTCCTGCAAACCTTTTGCTGATGTTAAAAGTCCAAAAAGTTGAAAATGATGTATCTATTTATAGCTTTGTAAAATGTATGCTGGTAGGAAACTGTCATTTGCATTTTCCTAGTCCTACTGGTATGGATGTTGACTTAAAACTCTTGACCAGCCCACTGTAATCATATGATTTTCAATACCAGGACCTAATGAACTAAACAGGAATTTTTAGTGCCAGTTTCATTCTTATTCAGTAGAAGAGAAGTCCTTCTTCTGTTTCAAAAAGGGGGAAGAATAAGAAACAGATAACAGGGAAGGTGGAAAAGATATGCAATTCATGTACTTCATTTTGCTGTCCATCCTGCTTTTATTTCTCCTTGCTATTTTTTTAGTATCAAGAAAATGGGCAAATGTCATCAAAAGATTGAAATTGAAAGTGTTACCTTTCTGTGCTGCTAAACCTGACAGTAAGAGTATGTAATGATCCCAAAGACAGTCACTTTGCTTTTGCATGTACAGAGAATATATATATATTGCAAAAAAAGGACTGTAACTGAAATGTGCGACTGAAGCTGATACTCAAGGCCAGTGGTAACCATGTCTTTGTAATCAGACTATTGTTTTATAAGGAACATTTCTTCAACAAACAATTTAGCTGCTGTAAACTGTATGTTAATTCTTTTGTCATAGCTCTAAACTCCACTTCTTTTGATACTTTTAAAATATTGATGTGTATATATATATAATTTTTTTCCACTCAGTATGACTGAGTTTTCTTTCATGTGACTGTTGTATCTATGAATTAAAGTCCAAATAATTTTTTTTTTTTTTTTTAGAAAGAACTCATTTCAGTTTTAATTTGGCACCTGCAGCAGGCTACTAGACTTGGAATAAATGGTCTCAAAATGGCATGGGATTGAATGCCTCCAGTTGTTGTTACTGCTAACAGAAATAAAGGCTGCAGGTTGCCGTGAACTGGCAAGGAAGACGGTGCAGATTTGGGATTCATTCCCCAGCTTTTGTCAATTGGCAGTGCTCTGTTGACTGTAGAGCTACACTTGTATAAATTGGTGTGTTAACAGACTTTGAGGGGTAGTCATGCCCTTCATATCTGCATATGCAGATCACTCACTGTGCCACTGATCATGCACAGCAGCATTTGAGTCACTGCTTATCTCCCTGCATGTGAGAAAATGCACTGGCACTAGTGTAACAGTGTCAAGATGATATGTGCTTCTGGAAGAATTTTCTCATAGGTGCTATGATGGAAGCTCTGTCATCCTGTCAGGGTGGTCGGATTATCAAATGTTTTATATTGTGCTTGCAAATTGTCCCCATGCTTTCTACAAAAATCAAGGCTTTCCACACAATAGCTTGATGTGAGGTTTCAAAATAGGCTAGAGTAAATGTAGTACTTGATTAAAAAATAGTTTTCTAGGACTGTGATTCTCAGTACGTTTTTTCAAGTGCAATTTTAATGGATATCTTCAGTTTCCTCTTCTTTGTGCAGATTGATATTTCAGCAAAAATATGAGCTACCTTCACCATAGTGAAAGCTTTAAAATCTATTTCATAATGCTCTGTGGCAATCTCACTTAACCTAGAAGCGATATTGATATCTTTCTTTGTAATTACATATTTATTTATTTATTTTTAATTAATGAGGCTGCCCAATGCTATTCAAGCAATAAAATATGCACATTTGGTCATGCTGCTTTACTTCTCTCTCTGTGTGCTTCTTTTTAAGGTGGAATGCTTGCTGTGATGAGAGCTAAATCGAAGCTAAGTGGAAGCTAGGACACTTAACCTTCGTCCTTTCCTTCAAAATTCTATTTAGGAGTACTCTATTTTTTTGAAGCTATAGTTGATTTTTATTTTTTTTTTGAGATGTATGCTGGGGGACTTGTCTGCATACTTAAACAGGTGATGCAAGAAAATCAAACAAGGATTTTGTTTTCCTTCATGACTTTACACTTTCCTCTTTTTTCCAGTCTCCTAAATGTTANATATATATATATATATATGAGTATTTCTTGCATTACTCCTTAGAGAAGGAGAAAGTGCTTATTTTATTTGTTTGTTCTTTATGCTGAGAAGACCATAAATTTAAAGGGCTGGGGTGGTGGGGGAGGGCAGGGAATGAAATAATTTCTAACTTCCACAGTGCAGTACTAAGATGTCCATATCACACATGTGTAGCTCCGTAGCTTTTTCTGCAGCATAGCTTTGTCTGCAGCACATGCGATTGGAGAACATCCAATTTCCAGCATGCAAACCCAAAATATTTAACTGTTTACAAGTGGATCAACTGTCAGTTCCTCTTAAAGGCTAAGTCACTATGTGTATCTACTTGGCTTGACAAAATCAAACTTTGGCACTGGTTGCTGTGCTTAAGGACTTACAGTTAGACGGTCCTATGTTCTTCTTCCTTTAAGGTTCCCTAGTTGTGAAATTCATCCTAGCATTTTCACGTGATTTAACAGATCTAACAGATCACTTGAAAATCTTTATGTGTACAGTTGAGTGTTTGGGAATATCGGAATAGAATTTGAATTTTTTTTTTTTTTTTGGCAATCATAGAACTGTATATATATTTGGAGGGAAAAAAAGACGAACAAAAATAAATCAGCTTAACCTTATGTAATCACNAAAAAAAAAAAAAAGCATTCTACTTTTATGGCTGTATAATTGCTACTAGACCTAAATGAAGACCAGGAAGAGTTCACCTCATGCAGTGTTCTTGATATGAAGTCCCTGGACTACACTGGAAAATGTTTTTGACCATTAAGCTTCTGGCAAATCTAGTATTATTGGTGCTGAACAAAACCCTGAGGCACGTTGGCATTAATGAAATTAAAGAAGCACCTTGTGACTTCAGCTTTAATCACTGGAATGTGTAACAAAATTAGCTGCAATGAATCTGAGTTCAACCACGAGAAAAAAAAGGCAATTTTTACATAGAAAGAACTCTATGAAATTATACATTGTAAAATGGAGTCATAGTACATATCAAGATATANAGCTTTGTCTGCAGCACATGCGATTGGAGAACATCCAATTTCCAGCATGCAAACCCAAAATATTTAACTGTTTACAAGTGGATCAACTGTCAGTTCCTCTTAAAGGCTAAGTCACTATGTGTATCTACTTGGCTTGACAAAATCAAACTTTGGCACTGGTTGCTGTGCTTAAGGACTTACAGTTAGACGGTCCTATGTTCTTCTTCCTTTAAGGTTCCCTAGTTGTGAAATTCATCCTAGCATTTTCACGTGATTTAACAGATCTAACAGATCACTTGAAAATCTTTATGTGTACAGTTGAGTGTTTGGGAATATCGGAATAGAATTTGAATTTTTTTTTTTTTTTTGGCAATCATAGAACTGTATATATATTTGGAGGGAAAAAAAGACGAACAAAAATAAATCAGCTTAACCTTATGTAATCACATGAGGTTAGGACCTGAGGATTTGAGAAAAACATAGCAGACTGAGGTGTGGGATTAAAAAAAAGAAAGGAGTTAACAACACCGCATGTAGGGTTTTCTCTCATGGCAGGAAGTACTTGGATTAGTTACTGTTGTAGGAGCTTCATAGAGATAAGCAAAATGCATGCTTAATTTTTGCCGTACTTGAGAAACATACTATAAGCATTTTAATACAAGTTAGTAGAAAACTGACAGAAGCTTTTCATGTAAATATTGTTAAAATCCGGGAAGAAGTGAATTCAGGCTACTGAATGAATATGTAATGGTTAATATTAACTTTGATTCATATTGCAAAACAAAACCTTTCCATTTTGTCAAAGTGAGTTGATGTAGAAGGAAAAAAAAAAGTTGAGAGTAAAGCCTGATCTCATTTCAGTTAAAAGTAGCAGTAAAATAGAAAGTTGAATACTTGTTTGGTGGTGGTGCATGCTGGATGGCAGTGAAAACAAGTTTGCCAGGGAAGAAAATCCAGAGGTGACTTAAAAACAGTAGCACCAAAGAGTTGGTCCTCAACCTGTATGATGACAGGAGCAGTGCTCCTCTCAAGCTATAGGTCCTGATCCTCCAATCCTGATGCACAAGGGAGATGTACCAGCCAAGACCTGCATCTGAGCTGAGAGGTCCTGAGGGTGCAGATACTTGTTGATTGCTTGGGTACCTGCATGTGTCTAATCTTATTGACAGTATTAGCCCACATACTGAAATGAAAATGTGTTTTGCTAGGTGACTGGGCAGTGCTGTGTGCGCATGGTGTCATCTAGCAAAATGTATTTTCATGTACCTGTGGAGCCGGTATGTGTTACAAAGGTGCTGAAAGACAACTGTTCTGAGATGAGGCTGGTGATGAGCACTTGCAGAAGTGCTTCCCTGAACCAAGACCTAGAGGCAACTTTAAGTTCCAGCTGGCGTGTACTTCACGTTAAAATTTTCCTAGCTTGTTCAACATTTGGATGTAGTCTGTGATTGACTAGTCTTTGTGTATGGCAGTCTTTTTTGTTCTCTTGTGCGGTCAGGAGGCAAAGGTGTATCTGCATTTTTCCCAGGACTTGGGCAAAGATAAGCAAGAAAGTGAGAGAGAGCTGAAATGTGACCCTCCTGTTGGAAATGCCAGATGTGAAAACAAAGTTGTGATGTTTACACAAAGGATTGCCAAAAGACACTTATGCTTACGAGACTAGATGACCCAGCAGCATATGATTAGAATTTGTGATGGCATTTGGATGTCCCTTCGAGACTTAAAAAATTTAATGCTGCTTCTGGCTTCTGTGTCATAAAATTTAAATTAAAACATCTAATTCTTTTGGAGTGCCAAAAATATTCTGTAAACAGTGTTTTGCCGTGGAGAGTTGGTGCTTCTGGGTTATTGGGAAGAGTTCTGTTAGACAATAGGCTGTCTCTAAGAGAGAGAAGGATATAGCAAAATGGAAGAAATGTGAACTCTCCTAAATAAGTGAACTCAGAAATATTAGATAGAAAATAGTAAAAGTGAGACAAAATGCCATAAAATAGAGAGCTAGCATTTAGGCTGTGATGCGTGGAACTGTCTACACTAGATAAATGGGAAATTATGTTCAAATATATACATTTCAAGTTCATGAATTTGATGCCTTTGACACTGAAGTTAACTTTTTAATTTGGAAAAAATCCAAAAGTTTTTTGCTGCTTTGCTCTTTTCTCACAAAGCAAGTATTCTTTGTTATTTGTAACTTTGGTTGCAAAGGCAGAAATGTCTCCTAATAAATGCTTGCTGATGTATTTAGGTTACTCTACTGATAAGCTCAGTTAGGAGTCAGTCTAAATTAAACTAGACTAAAATCAGTTCATAGCTAGTTTGAAAACTGGTAGGATAATGACCGAGTATTTCTTAAACTTTTTTTCTCTCTTTCAGCTCTAAGAATGGGATATAATTATTTGTTAACACTTACATTCAAAGTAATTAGGATACATGTTCACAGTTTTTTATCAAACTTTCAACAAAATTTTGAAACAGTTCTTGATCTACTTTGGCTAATGAAAGACTTTTATCTCTTGTTGAAAAGGAATGCAAAAAAAAGTTTGTGGGAATTTGAAAGGAAATGTTTCTTGTTATTTTTTTTTTCATATTATACTTGTACAGATGATAAGAGAAACTCAAGTAACTTAAGGTTGTGACTTCTTGGTATATCAAAACTCCGTTATATGTGCTTATTTTCAAGGAAGCAAGTTTAAAACTGAAGAAATGATTTATTTTTATTTTTTTCCACCTTTAAATATATTTGCAGTCCTTGAAAAGGAAATTAATAAAACCTAATTTCTGACATTATGTGATTGAAACAGCACATAAGCTCAAGCGAATTACTAATTTAGGGTAAAACCAGGTAAAGACTGTAGTTTGTGGTGTTTACTGAAAAGGAGTGACTGAAGAAGTTACTCATACATTAATGTGAGAATAATGCAAATAATAAAGAGAAAATGAAACTGACAGCTATTAAAATAGAAGGTCTAGTTTCTCACTACAAGAAATAATTAAGGTGTTTTTGAGATTTTATGCATATCTATATCTACATACAAAACCAATTACCTACAAGTTAAATTGTAACTACTTACAAACCTTAGTAGGAAGAAATTAATAGAATTTTGATTTTCAAAAAGTCTCAGAATATTAGATAGGTTCCAGAAGATTGCAAATAAGATAATGCTGTGCTGAATTTAATATGGGTAAATTCAATGACCAGGATAATTATAGGCTTGTCAGACCAATATTAATCCAGGCAAGATAATGAAGAGCCTGATACAAGACTCAATTAATACAAAATTAAAAGAAGTTATAAGATAATTAATGCCAATAAGCATGCATTTATAGACAATAGATTTTCTTAAACTCACTTTATCTTTTCTGATGAGATAACACATTTGATTTGCAACTGTAGTGTTATTAATGCAATGGAAGTATTTAAAGCATTTGACTTGCGACCATCTGGCATTTAGCTAAGAAAATAAGCAAATGTACAGTCAGCTAGTGCATGTTCCAGTGTTCTTCCAGTATCTGAAGGGAGCCTACAGGAAAGATGGAGAGGAACTCTTTGTTTGGAAGTGTAGTGACAGGACAAGGGTTAATGGTTTTAAATTGGAAGAGGGGAGATTTAGATTAGATATTAGGAAGAAATTATTTACTGTGAGGGTGGTGAGACACTGGAACAGGCTGCCCAGGGAAGCTGTGGATGCCCCATCCCTAGAAGTGTTCAAGGCCAGGCTGGGTGGGGCTTTGAGCAACCTGCTGTAGTGGACGGTATCCCTGCCCATGGCAGCGGGCTTGGAACTAAATGATCTTTAAGGTCCCTTCCAACTCTGACCATTCTGTGATTCTGTGAAGTTGCGTTTTGAGTAGCTATTGCTGTAGAGAGAGGGGAGTGTAATGCAGGTATAGAGGAAGGCATTGGTCCTGAAGTGGGTGTTGGATCCTTAGTGACCCTGACCTGCCTGTCTTGGGGCCTCCACCTGCACCCCCTGCTAATGGGCCCAGGACAGAGCTGAAATACATCATGCTTAGCTCCCTGTGCCTTAGGAAATGGCAGGGCATCATCTGTGCCCTGACACTGGTCTGGTTCCTGCAGTTGCTGAGGACAGGGTGCAGCCTTGCTGCAATCTGACAAGCACTCTCCTTTGGATGTATGTTGTGTATCCAAAGGGCAGATACTGAACTCCCTCTACCTTGCCCTTAGGTTTTAATCAGTCTTCCACACAAGCTGGTTAGATCTTCCTGGTTTTAATTGTGCCCAAAGATGTAACATTAGGTATGCAGGGTGTATAAATGTCAAATAGGGAAGCAAGGTGTCCAGATACCTTCTTGGCTAATGCAGCCAATATATGGCATGCAACTCTGGCAGTACATGCTTCATGTCCACCAATTCTGCTTTTAGACAGGAAAGGTTACTACTAGGGCCAGCTTCTTGGTTATAACACTTTAAAGTGAGCATGTTTTCATGAAAACACTGCTCTGAGGTTGGATTTATGGGTTTTGCTTGTTCTGCTTGTTTCTGGGCCACAGAGTAGTCTCATGATAAAACTGGCTCACAGGAGCACCCACCTGTCTAAATTCTAGAAGATACTTCACTGTGATTGACATAATTTGAGACTGTTTGTATGTCAAATCGACTGTTTTCTTGGCAGGAGATTATTCAGTTTCCTCTCACAGTTGTTAATACTTAAAATACCTTTGTTACTTTTGACCTTAAATAATGTATGCCAGTATGTTTATGTTTTAAAGCCTGCTGCTCCATTTCATGTGGTCTTACTCTATGTAGTTCATATAAAGTTCACTACAGGCTAAGCACTCTGTTCTCTTTGAGAAGCAGAGATAATTCCCAATTTAAAAGGAAGACTGATTTCACATGCAAACTAGAGGAATAATGAGCCAGGAAAAAAAAAATCAAAATGAAGGGAAATGTAGATAATAACTTTCAATTGAAAAACAGTTGAACTGAAATAAGATGGGTAATGTGATAATACATTGCAGTGAAATGCTGAAGTGGAGGATGCTCTTCTGAAGAGAGAGCAAGATATATTCAGGATTAAACAGCTAAATAAGTATAAATGCAATCTTTACTAAAAATGCAACCTTGTTTTAAAAATGCAACTTCATTGCTCTGTTTTCTAGGCTCCATCTGCTAACTGGCTTCTATCTGGGGATGGATCTCTGCTTTAAAGAGATGTTTAAAGAAATCATCTGTGGGGGATGAGATATGGGCAAAAAGAATGTGTTTATGGTAAATGTACTTCATCCCAAAACAAAATCTTCATTGCATGCAGTGCCCACTGAAAAAAAAAAAAAAAATCCTGTCTCCTGTAAACTTAAAACTGGTAGAAACTGGTGATAGGCCTATAATCACTAAATCTGGTATGTATATGTGTGTTAAGAAACAGTTAGGGAAAACAGTAAACTTAGGGACATCTCTTACCATGTTTTGGCTTCTTAAGTGGAACTTGAGTGTTTGAATTTATCTCCGAATACTGACTTCAAAAGGAGATGAGAAAGAAAAGCAAAAATTAAACAGGAAAGAGGGCTCAAAAAATTCCTTGAAAAAGTGAAAGAAACTTTCTTCCTTAAACTCATGAACTGACAAGACTGACCTCAGTAGTCGCTGGCTGATTTCTGTTTGTTATTACTCCTGATGGATAACAAAAATTTTCTTTGCTTATTTTTCCTTCTGTTGCCATTTAGGTCATAATCTTGTAGCAATGAATTTCACAGACTAATCGCCCTATGCAGGGAAGAAGGGATCATAAATAAGAGTTTTGAGTTTTCATTTTTTTTACTTGTCTGAGTGGTCATCTTTTGCAAGAAAAGATGAATAGAAATTAATAAATTGTATTTTCTGTTAGTTTATTATATTTCTTCAAGAGTCTCTTCCTTGCCCTGTCACTTGGGAAGAAGAGCCTGAGCACTTCTACTCACATCTATCACCTGTCTGAATTAAATAGGTATCATCTGTTCCCTTTGAAATGAAGAATCATCAGGTGAACAAAATATACCACTTGAGCATAAATTTGATTTCTATGATGATTTTATACTATCTTTCATCTTATCCTGTTTCCTTTCTTATGTAAAATAGCAATGTATTACTCTTTTGACTGTTACAGTACATTGAACAGTATTACAGTACTTTCAAAGGTGTTTCATTTGGGATTCGGGCATTTCCAGAGCTTGATGTGTCTCTAATGTGTTAATGATTCATGTGTAAATATTAGTCTATAGCATCTCTTTTACTACAACTGATTTTCCTCTATTTCTCCAGCAAAGTTGTTCTCAATACCCTTTTCAGTATTTGGAGGATGCATGAAGTCTGTCATGCTAACTTTATTTCATGCAGAAAACATAATTTTATGGATGGGATTTTCTCCTAGTCTTGTCAAAGTCCTTTGAGAAATCCTACAGGGCAAAATTTCTGGATCCATGCTGTTTTGTTTGTGTATTGCTTTAAAGTTGCCGTCATGCAGAAATGTAACTCTGGCAAGCTATTTGGGTTGATGACATACAGTTTCTTTTTTCCATCTGAGCTGACACCAGGGAAGCAATTTCTGGCTTGATTAGGTGCCCACCATGACTTTCAGGCTGGTTGCTTGAGGATGACCTGTACTTAAATTGTGAGGAAACAGAGTTGGTTTTCAGCTGACCCCCACTGCCTTCTGAAGGTTGCTCTGAACTCTGCACTGCTCACAGATGGCAGCCTGGAGCAACCTCATATCATGGTGCAGGGCCCTTTCGTTGTTTGTGGTTCTGAATTCACTTCCAGTTATCTTCCTATTTTGGGCAGATGAACTTGGGCCTGTCTTTTGTAGGTGTCTAACAGGGTTAATAGGAGGGGTGAGCTTGGTCAGTCATGCCTTGATAAGCTGGTGAGAGATGTGAGACACGAGGGAGGAATTTGAAAAGGTAAAAGCAAAATGCAGTTGGGAACAGTTCTCTAGCTCCTGGTGAGGGAAGTGTTCTCTAGATCAGCAGCTGCCTTCCTGAAGCAAAGGCCTGCTACTGGGTCAGCACATGGAGCCTTTTTCCTCTGAGATTTGTCCGAAGAAAGAGGATTCACTCATGACCTGACACTTTGATTTCCTGTGCCCTGTGGATGGTCTGAAAAGGGTGGGCTTCCTTGGATTCAGCAGGAGGGCAAGACTGACAAATGAATCAGTATGACTGGCTAGCTGGAAGTTGCACACCAGAATTCCAATTAACGCTATACCCTGTTAAATCTGTAGTTGAAGCCTGGGAAGAAAAACCCTTTAATAAATCCACAAAGAAGTTCAGGAAGGTTGAAATGTCAGTGATAGAAGTAATCCAATCGAGATTTATGCTTTCACCTTTTTCAAAATGTCATTTTGGGAATCTGCTGAAAAATCAGCTATGTTGTTATCTGTGCAGTTCAAATGCAAAAGTTATTTCCTTAATGTTGGAATTTTTAACTTGTGGTTGAGGATATTTAGTATTTGGTTAGGTTTTTTTTTTTTTTTCTTTTTTAGGGCTATTAAACATTTTTTACCATTATGTTACATAAAAATGTGACACAAGATACAGTATGATTTCTTCTGAAGTGTATATAATGTTTGTGATGTTTCCTTTTAAGGAAAGGAGTCTAGTGATTGCGTTCTATAACTATGAAATGTCTTGCATAAAATACCACAAACATTAAAACTTCTGCTTCCATCAAAAGATGATAATGTAGCAGTTGCCTCTAGTGAGTGACACAGCTATGCCAAGGACACAAATACTGTTCTAATAAGTCTTAGAAGCATACTCTGAGAAGTGTAGTAGCTGAGTAGCATTATATTATTTTATCAATGCTTGTTTGATGTAGGAAAATATTTGTAGCAATTAAGAGTGAAACTTGAGATCGAGATGTAATTTCACTCTCTTGATAGTCAATAAAGAGACCCTAAATTCTTGCTGTTTTGAGTTGAAATGGGAATTTGGTTGCCATGATTCTCCTGGGGAACCTGCCTTCACCCTTCCTCTTTGTTCGTGACTTACAGGGAACTACTTAGAGTTCAAAAAGTTTCTACATATTTGCTATTATGTTTCTCTATGTTGGGGAAAGTTCCATCTTTTGATGCAATTACCTCTTTTAATTAATTAATTTTTACTATTTTAAATTCCCTGCTCTGAGCACCGTAGGGAAAAGACAGTCATCTTAAGCAAGGTGTATCAGCAACTACTCCTTAATCCTCTCTCATAAAGGGACTAATGGCAGAATTATGCCTCAAGGATGTTTCTGAGCAGGTGATTTCCTACAGTGTTTTTGTCTTGTGTTGCTCCTTGTCTGATATGTTCTCGTGGTCTCTCCTTAGCCAGAGAATTTATCTAGATCTCTTATAGCTATAACTTTCACATAGCATTTCTCTTGATGGAGAAACCTAGTGTCTATGAGCTGTTTCCCCTTCTTAGGATTGCCACTTTCAGTACAATATTTTTCTCTAGTCTGTATGTAGGGTGTTACTGTGACATAACATGCTATGAGTCTGTAACTTACTAATGTGAACAAAACTGATTTTTCTACTTTGTGTACATTCATTTTGAAAGTAATGTTTCAGAGTCATTATTAATAAAAAAAAAAGGTAGCAAGTTGGTGTATTATATTTTTTTAGTGCAACCTACTATTTTACTGAGTTAAGAAAATGGTGATTGTGTGGACTGTTACTATCTAGGTTTACTTTGGTATATCAGTTAAAACATATTGATGCTCATCTTGTGTGGGTAACATTTTTAGCAAAGTGAAATGTGTCCTTGGAGCAGAATTGACTGATATAAGCAAAGAATGCCCTCAACCTAGGAGGAAACACAGCTAGTTGTGAGGATGCTTATTTCTGGGTGGAAAGATCTGGGTTCCATTCCTGCTTAAGAGATATTTCAGAGCTTAGGATGATGTGTGTTCACTTGAAAATATATAGATTGCATTCCAGACGTACATGTGCTTGTCCTTGTGCAACAGAAGCCTAAGGTTGGTTGGTTTGTTTGTTTGTTTGTTTTTCAATTCAGTATATCAAATAGTTTAGATTTTAGCTTCTTTTTAATGAATCCAGATTGTAATTCTAATTACTGGGCTAGGTTTTGCTTCCCGTCTTCTAAGAGAATACTATTTTTGTAGCCCTTTATCGATATAAGGTGATTAGGCCAGGAAGAGGCCTGTCCTTGTGTCTTCTGTCTTGGAGGTACTCAGCATCAGCAGATCAGGCTTGCTGGTTGTAGAACCACCTTTTGTTACTTTGCATTTAACTACAAGTGAAACCGAATGGCAATAACAGGATAATTTATTTTTTCTCTCTTGGCATTTGTTCTGCCATGTGTACTACCATATTTTTAAAAGATCGCCTGAAGATGCCCCAGATGTTTCTTAGAGGAAAATACAGATGCATTAATATGAAGACAAATTCAAAATGAAAACACATGCACTCTTTAGATGTTCTGGACCCGCTGAATTCAAGGAACGTAAAAGAAAGTTTGTTCCATATGAGAAGAATATTTAAAATAAAGTGGCTGACAACTGCAGAGAAATAATCTGTTAAACATGAGGGGCTGAAATTATCATCATACTGATTAAAAAGAGAAAAGAAAAAGAAGCACTAATCTCTTGAGATTTCAACCAGCTTAGGCTAACTTTGAAGTACATCTAGAAAATAGGTCTTATCCTTCTTTGACTTTGAACTGCACCAAAATGTGCAGTTCAAAATGCACCAAGAACAGCTTTAGATCAAAGAGTTCAGGAGCAAACTTCAAATTTTAGGAGATTAATGGCTGGATTTAGGATTCTGACTGTGTTCTATTTCTGGTAGTGATCACTATCTTGATTATTCTTTTGCTTATGATATGGTGGTATAGCTGCATGAATGTGAGTGGTGTTATGTTAAAAACCTGATGTGTAAAGAATCAAGTGGGAAATTTTTTGCATCTGAGCTTATTTGTGTCCTTGGAGCAGAGTAGTTTTTCATAGAAGCTGGTTGGTGGTGTAGTAGATCTCTAAAATATTAATAGTTGTACAAAAAATACCTTCTTGTCAGTTCACTTTTGACACATACTTGGTTTAGTTTCTATCCTTACACTTTGCGTTCAGTTAACCATTTGATACTTTCCTGTTGTAATTATGTTAATCTAGGTTAATTGGCTATTAGAAAGTACTGAATATATATATAAAAATTGGTTAAATTCATAACTTAATGGCATGCTCCGTTTTAGAGCGTGAGAGTATTTAGACCAAAAATACATATGTCAGCATCTGTGAACAGAGATATATTGTAGAAAACAGATTTAGCTTTTCCTCTTTTGGTATGTATCCCTGTGTCTACATGTTATTCTGATCTCAGTTTTTAAATTAAAGCTTGAATCGAGTTGGAAAACCTTTTCACTGAAGTTCATCAATGTATGGTATTTCAGCAGATTACTCATTGGTTTATAATGGAATGTATTTTTTCAGCAGGAGCACCAAATGCTATGTAATTAAGAAATAGCATGCAGGTGAATGACCTAGATATTTTATACTATTCATCTGGGGATAGGCTTAAATATTTTTCATGTTTCAGTGTATTGGCAAACAGAGGAAATAGGTTTGTATGAGAATCTTTCACTTAAATCAGGCAAATAGATATGTATCAGTATTTGCTGGAATTAGATGTAGTGGTTTACACTGGGCAGTACAACAACAGTATTTAGTTTAGAAAATATCTGACTTTGCAATGTCAGAATATTTTGTTTTACTACTCTGTGTCTGTCTGAGCTCACTGTATCACATCGGGAACTGGGGGCCTGGAAATACTGAAAGCAGATTGTAAGAAATTACCTGCACCTGGGAATACAGTTGTCTTGTCTAATAAGAGCAATAATAGAGTAGATTATACAGTCATCTTCAAAAATGAAAAGCTAGAATGAAAAAAATGCAGCTAAAAGATAAAGCAACTTTTATTCTGGCTTTAGATAAATCTGATGGCACAAAATGTATGTGATTTAAATAAGTAGGATTAAAAAAAAAAAGTCACAATTTGATTTGCTGCTACTCCTATGACCCATCACTAAGCAAGATGTCAACCCATCTTTTAAACACCTCCAGGGATGGTGCCTCAACCACTTCCCTGGGTGGCCCATTCCAATGCTTAATAACCCTTTCTGTATAAAAAATTTTTTTGTGATATCCAATCTGGACCTTCCCTGATGCAACTTGAAGCCATTTCCTCTTGTCCTATTGCCTGTGGCTTGGGAGAAGGGACCGATCCCCACCCATCTACAACCTCCTTTCAGGTAGCTGTAGAGAACCATAAGGTCTCCCCTGAGCTTCCTTTTCTCCAGCCTGAACAACCCCAGCTCCCTCAGCCTCTCCTCGTAAGACTTACTTTCCAGACCACTCACCAGTGTCACTGCCCTTCTCTGGGCCCTCAATGTCTTTTTGTGGTAAGGGGCTCAAAACTGGACACAATACTCGAGATGGGGACTCACCAGTGCCCAGTAGAAGGGGATTATCACCTCCCAAGTCCTACTCGCCATGCTGTCCTTGATACAGCCCAGGATGCTGTTTGCCTTCTTGGCCACCTGGGCATACTGTTGGCTCATGTTCAACTGCTTGTCAACCAACACCTGCAGGTTCTTTTCTGCCAGGCAGCTCTCCAGCCACTCTTCCCCAAGCCTATAGCACTACATGGGATTGCAACCCAAGTGCGGAACTTGGCCTTATTGAACTTCATCCCATTGACTTTGACCCATCGATCCAGCCTGTCCAGATCTCTTTGCAAAGCCTTTCTAGCCTCAAGCGCATCAACACTCCCACCTAGTGTCATCTACAGACTTACTGATAGTGCATTCGATTCCCTTGTCCAGATCGTTGATAAAGATGTTAAAGAGAACTGGCCCCAATACCGAGCCCTGGGGGACACCACTCCTGACCAGCGGCCAATTGATTTAACTCCATTTACCACAAATCTCTGGGCCTGGTCCTCCAACTAGTTTTTAACCCAGCAGAGAGTACTCCCAAGAAGTACATCCAAAAAAGGTGCCTAGTTTGAAGGAGTTGCTTACTCTGTGTGTGTATGTGGTAGTTGTTTTTGTGTTTTAGTTCTTGGTTTTGTGTTTCAGTTTTTCTTTTTCCCCCAGAAGACTTGTACGGCCTAGAGATTGAATGCAGAGGTGCAAAGGTTCCTGTGGTTCAGATCTCAGATCTGACCCAGAGAAAGCAGAAAAGTAGTTTAAAGAATTCGCATGGTAACCTGAGGAGGACCATTTTTCCAATGAGAAGGCCCTTAGATCAGTATTTATTGATTTTGTGAGATCCCAGTTCAACAACTTGTTGATGGCTTTTTGTGGGGTGTTGTCTAATTCCATGACTGAACTTAAGTGGATTCTGGAGATGCTCAGGTCCTTGTTACTTTTGGCCCTTACAAGAAGTAAAGAGCAAAGTAGACATTGTCATTCACTAAATGTTATGATTTGAAAACAATTCTTGTTGCTATTTCCTTTAGCAATTTTATACTTGCTTTGTTAAAGTGTGTATGTTTTAAAATCAAATGTTCTCCTGGCTGCATCAGAGGTGCTGAGTAACTGCATTAACCTTGGTGTGCTTTGGCAACAGAAGGGAAAATGAAAGTCAATAAATGCCTTCTACAACACTGATAAACTCTGAGGGCACGAAGTGAGGTAGTTATGAGCCATGGGGGATAATCTGAACAAGTATATCTTTCTCTTCAAATTACCTATTGCTGCTTTAGTATTAGATAAGTGTGTTTTAAATCAGTTCTCTTTGAATGGTTCATGCTGTTTGAATTGGCTTGTGGGGGCTCTGTTGACAGATTCACTGATGTGTGTTTTTCCCCTGTTATTTCCAAATCCTACATAGAGAACTTAAAATCACTCTCCATTTTGCTGTGTTTGACATAACTATTGACTGTCCAAACGCTGTCTGCTTTTAGGAAGCTAGACTTTGTTTGAGCATCTGGACCTTCCAATTTCCTGCAACCATGGATTACTTTTTACCTTGTTGGTTGACATAGGTAAGCCTTTAAGGCTACACAGAACGGGTCTGGTAGAGATAAGAGGTTAGGTGTTTTAATATTTACTTGAACTATACAATGGTGCGATGAGACTCAGGGGCTGGGAGAGGAGGAGGGAAACATGTGACCCTGTTCTTAAGTGTGATGTCTAAGTGCCTGTCACTTGGTATCTGTTTCATTTGCTTCTTTTGCCCCTGCGTGCTTTTTGTGCTCTTCATAGAGTGTAGAAGGGACCCTTGCCAGGGTTAGAGGGCCCTGAGCCTGCTCTGTGCTGGCCAGGAGCTGTGTAACCACTCACTCAGCATTAAGCCAGAGCATCAGTCCTGCTGAAAACTGGTCTGAAGTTCAGACCCATTGATGGCCAAGCCATGTTCAGGTCACTTAGAAGTGACCTGATAACCAGTATTACCTCTCATTTGCAGAACAACTCAGGGTGCATAAAAGTCTTTGGACAGCACAGTAAAAGGATGAAAGCGCAATTGCAAGGGTGCCAAAGTCAGATTAAATGGTGTTGCTATGGTGTTTTCCTTTTCCTCTCCCTTTCTGCTTTTACAGCTACGTGTGTAGCGTGGCTTGAAGGATGGTTAGCAGGTTCATCATGTGGTTATGTATAAACAACATTAAAATCTCTGCTGAGTGACTTAACTTCATATTGAAGCTAAATATTTAATTCACCTCCTTACAGCTGTGTGAATATTCTACTGAATATTCTGAATACTGAAACTAGTCACAGCTTTCTACAGTGTTTTTGAGTGTCATTTATTTTTCCTCATTTTGATCCATAGGCATTAACAAACCTCTAGCCTGAAGGCTAAATTTAGCAAAATTCCCTTTGACTTCAGTGGAGCAGAGTTCCTATCTATCCTATGAGCCTTTGATTTGCTAGTTTTTGATTAATTTTTTTAAATATTTTTTTTTTTTCCTGGATATTGGAGCTATTTGAATGGGTCTGTTAAGGGGCTGTGCTTGATTTTGATCTTTGACGTCAGTGGAGATTTTGCTTCCCAATGACTATATATAGCGTGTATATAACAGGAAAGGAGAAAAGAAATTTAATCTATTTGAGGTTCGGTTTTATTAGCCATCAATCTTAATAATATCTTAACTCAAATTTTTGCACAAATTTAATAATGTGAATACTTTCAGTCTCTTGGAAGAGTTGCAAAACCAATTATAGAAATGTCAGAATTTCCATAGGAAGGTAACCTTCCTCTTAGCAGTAGCAGGGGAACAAAACAAACTGATAGTGATTAAAGTGTCAGGATATAATTGCATTTTCTTCCAAATAAACCATCAACTCCCAATAAATAATTAAAACAAGCCGTGTTCCTCAGGATGCAACAGTTCAGTAACTGTGATTAAAAAGTGCTGGGAGCTATTATTAAATTTTTTTTTATGATAAATTTTTTCTTATTGTCAGATTGTCAGATTTTATTACCTTGCTGTTCTTTGGGGTATATTTTCTTTTCCCCAGGTTTACTGGCAAAGCATAACTCGTGTCACAGACTGTAATGAGATATATGCTCCATGATGATTTCACAAGTGACCTTTGAATGATCTCAATTCTAGAAAAAAATGTGAATCTGGAGTTATGAATGATAATTAAATTTTTCAAAGCAATGTCTCAAGGCCCATAATATGTCTATCTAAAGCTTTGACATATATATTAAAGAGTCTGTTTCTCCATTTTCCTTTATATTGTCTCTGGCTAATTGCTTTCTATTTGGTGACTTAATAAGACATTCAGTTTGGTATATAACATAAACCCCAGAAAGACATAGGAAGCATAATGTAGCCGTGAGAGCAGAGTCTGTCTTGCTCACTGGTGATGATGAAGCCTGAGCTGGATCGCAGATGTTTCGACTTCCAAAATCCAAAGGAATTCTGTCAGTTTTCACTGTTCTTTAACTTCAAGATACTTTATTAGAAACAACAAACAATGTATCTCACAGTGTTGTTCTTTTATTCATTTTCAAGATAGAACTTTTAAAAATGCTTTTAAAAATGCGATCATATTTTTTACTAAGTATTTTTGCCCTTAAGTTTCCTTTTTCTGGGATAATTTTTTTTTTTTCTTTCTGATCTGGACTGGTTGCACATTTTCCTTTCTAAATGACAGAAGCTGTTGAAAACATACTTTTTTTTTTTTTTAATGTAGAAATCGAAGTTTTAACATGAATCTTAACTTTTCATTTTGCCTAATTGAAGTTCTTCAGCTGATTAAATCTCTTGTGCAGGTACAAATTAAATAAAAAGCGACTAAAATGTTTTGTAAAAACAAATGGTTAGCTATTGGTTGGTCTCTATCAAATCTGGTTCTAATACTGTGTATGCTTTGACCAGCAAATAGGGGCTTCTTTTTAAATCTGGTTGTCAGAAACTTACTGTCTGTGCCCTCTTACATTACAAATTCTAAATCACTTGAGAGCAACATCAAAATAGATATTAGGCCATATAGTACTGTGCAGTCTTTGATGACCCTGGCCATTTGAAGAAATTGAGTTTTAGCAACTCCATTAGAATTTAAGATACATTTTGAGAAATGCGGGCACCTTTGCAATTAGGCAGTAGCTGAAGAGGTCTGCTCAGGATCGTAGTTCTGGACATAAGCGACATAATTCAGCTAATTCTGTAAGCACTGCATTTAAAAACAGGTGGTCTCACTAGAAGAGAATGAGTTGCAGGCTCATAGAAAGCCTTAGAGTTAGAATGAAAGTAAATGTTCCCTATGCATTTTAAGCCTAGGTCAAGTAGGGAAAAAAGTTCTTGAAAATCCAGGTCAACTATTTTTACTGTTATGAATAAATACATCTGTCTGTTTGTGGAAGATTTTGGTTAGTTTGCTGGATATAGTTCTCTACATAATACAAGTATTAAGTGGGAGTTCCTCTGAGAATCTAATAATTAGATATCCAGATTTATAAAGGTATGTGAAGAAAGAGGAACCAAAACTTTTTCTAGCCTCTTACTGTCTTTGTGAAGGTGTAAACATGTAATTGATAAATTCTTAAGCTTGAGGAGTAGTGAACCTGTATAGATAAACCAAACATTTTTAAAATTAGAAATTAGGGTTAGTGCATTCCAAAACCTCTTTGAAGGTGAGAGCGTTCCATTTCCAAGCCCAAACTTGAGTACGTGTGAATACTCGTGCTTTATCATCGAATATCTGCCTCTCTTCATGCTGGTGGGATAAATTGGATACTCTCCTTGGAAACTCTTGTATTTTCATTTAGTTTTATGAGAGTGAAGTGCATGCAAGCAATCAACGCACAGCATATGATACCAGTGACTCTTCGGCTTTTAAATCCGATTTTGAATGTAACAGCATAGTAGCATCTGCTGTTCCGAGCACCACAGATAAGTCAGTTCCTTTGAGTGCAAAGTTTTGCTCAAAATTGATAGTTTACTAAAAATAGAACATTTTTCATGCTAATAGCTGATGAACAACTATTCAATAGCTAATGTTATCCTGATAGGTCACACTAAAGATTTGTCTTATAGAGCTGAGCTATTATCATCTCGCTCTCTGGGAGTTGTTCTCACTGGTAAAAAAGTAAAACAAAGTGATAATTTCATGGGCTTGGTATTTTCAGTTTTTCTTTTGTCTATAGTTCTATACTTTCATATAAAGCCTGGTGGAACTTGCATGAAGTGTCCTGTTCAGAGATGTTTCAGCAGAGTGTGTGTCTGTGATTCACTTACTCAGAATTGTTTTCCAGATCTTCATTATCACTGGAACAAATTACACAGGTAGACAGAGCTCAACCATTCAGCAGCATTAACCTGTTTTCCCATATGCTGATCTCACCTTGATCAAGTCCCCACTCTGCGTAGCAGTCTGTAAAAATGGAAGTGCCTTGCAGCATACCCTCCAGGTCTGCTAATGAAGTCAAATTCCTGCTGGGGAACAGATGACAGCATGCTTCAGAAATGAAATATTCTTCAGAAGATTTAATTTATCCCATATTTGGACTTTAGGGAATGTGGAAAGAAGAAACTGAAAGAAGCTCTTAAATAATACAAGCCTGTTGCTGATGTTTTTAATCCAATTTTAGTAAAGCCAAGCAAACCTGAATAGCACTTGTCTGGATGCTGTTGAGGTTGGCCCATAGCAGCATGTACATCGCAGACCTCTTACCAAATGCATATCCTTCTCATCTTTCATCCTCTAATAATGCATCCTGCTAGCAGCTTTTCTTCTTTTTCTATCCCTTGTCTTCTGCCTTTTCATAGTTTTTATTTTTTCCCCCCTGCTCATTCTTGGTCTACCTTTTCTCTCTCTCTCTCCCCATCTTCCACAGCCTCTTGGTTTTGTTTCTTCAGATCAGCAGACTTTATTGCACCTTTTGCAACTGTAATTCTCCAACAATTATTAGGAAATTCATCAGCTCTATTATGAACAACTTCCTTTCTGGATTTTTAAGATCTCTCTACACGTCAAGCTATTGGCATCTTTGAATAAAGTGTCTTTAAGAATAAATAGATTATCTCATTTAACCAAGGGATGGGAATAACTAAGTATCTGCTTTCTGGTATTTTGCATATAGTGAAATACATTGCTATGTTTTTTTTTTTCCTTTTCTTTTTCTCCAAACTGTTTAGTGATAGCAGGTGTTATCATAGAGGATGATTTGGCCGATCATCACATACAAGAGCAGTCGTGAATACATGAAATAGTGATTTATGTTCTGTGCAGTTAAGGTTGGTAGGTATGAACTGCAAGAGAAATAACGGAAACTTAAAATATTTGTATCAAAAAGGACAGATTCCAAAACATGGATCTATTCTTACAGATAGTGTTTTAATCATTTTGAAAATCTTTTTTTTTGATAGTAGTTAGTCTGTATAGAAGGTCAAAGATGTGTCAAAGTAAAAATTAATTGGGATTTCTGTTACCTTTCACTGATTGTAAAGCATATAGTTGATGTGAAAGCTGAACAGAGCAATTCTATTGCAGGTAATTTATAATTCTATAGGAATTTGTATTTCACTGTTTGGGTTCAATTTATGTAGTTACTTCTTGTGGTTATTAGCAGTTTATTATAATGGAGAACTTCTGCTATGTTTTTTCATGACTGGGCCTAATTCTTTGTAAACTGGATAATACTTCTACATTTTTCAGAAGCCATTTAAGATCAAAGCACTGCAGAGGATACTTGATACTTGTTCATCTCGTGCCATTTTGCATTTAAATTACACCAGGGTGCATCTAAAGCTGCCCTGTTTTAGAAAGTGGCTTTATGCCTGTTCTCTACGTGTGTGACTGATAAATACAGAGGAGAATTCAGGCTTCTGCATAGCTGAAAAGCGAGAAAATTTTTATAAGTGTAAATCTATTCAAAATGTGATCAAAAGCATTTTTCCTTATTTCACGATAGAATCTTGTCCATCTATTCTGGAGTTTCTGATTTAAGTTGCATATTTTTGTAATGTAGGAAAAGTGTTTTTGAACACTTACTAATATTTGTTAGCTCTGTCTGCAAGATAGGGTGTTAATTGGCTTAAGAATTTTTCTTCTCTGGAATTCAAAAGTATTCCAGTTGGGACATCCTGAGAACACTTAATCCCTCCCAAGCTTTGGAGTGTCAATGTGGTTGGTACAGGAGTCCTTCCTGAAATCTCTGTGTTTTAGTATTTCTGTTTAGAGTTTCCTTTGAGTTGTCAGACATGACATGCACTTGATCATTCTGAACTGAGTAAGTGGAAATTACTGAGACCAATAAACAGTTTCAAGTCCAAAAACTTAACAGAATTTCAGATGTGTTTAGCAAGCTGAAGGGAGATACCCTCTTCATTAAGGAATGCTTAAAGGGAATAAATAATTGACTTCCATCACTTTTTTATTTTCCCCCCTATCTAGTAATAACTGGGCAATACTGTGTCGGATTTTGTTTTTTATTGGGCTCTGAGAGAATTGAAATGTGCTGTTGTTTAACCTGTAGGTAACAGAAAATGGAGTTTACTGGAATTTTCTGTTGATTGAAAGAGTACTCCTGATGGTGTATTTGATACAAGCTCATGAATGAAGTGGAAGTGAGGTTTGAACTCTTTCTGCCTCCTGGCCAGAAGGGGCTAAAACAAGTTGCCTGCTGGCAGCTTGGTGTTTCAGCTGAGAATAAGAGCTGGAGCTGTTTTAGTGAACTCATTTGCCCTTGTAGCAGGAGTGCGCAAAGACTGATGACCTCGGATTGTAGTGAGACATCTGATGGGATGACTGTGTTTCTGTTTCCTTGGGTATGGCCAGGCTGCAGCCACCTGCCAGGGCAGAAAATTGAATAAGAGGTTCAGGAATAAACAGTAGAAACATTTTTCAGCTTTTATAATCTCAACAAGCAAAACAGATTAGGTAGGAAGTGTGTGAAGCAGAAGATCAATGTTCTCTTTTTTTTATTGACAGGCCTATAGTTTTGTGATATACTAGCACTTGCCTGTTAGTCTTTGGGGTCTCTCATTTCTTGTTTCATAAAATAATATGCCAATACTTATCTTACTGGGCTAAATTTCTGGAGGGTGTCTTGGTTTTAGTGGTGTTTCCAGAAGCAGTACATGAATGCTTCATTTTGGTGCAGATGTGTGGTAACCCAAAAGCTCTGTGCCCTTCAGGAGCTTGGGTGTTTTAATTAAGTTTTCTTCCTGAGTAGGGTTTGAGCCTTTTTTTTTCTTTTAAAAATATTTTTTTTTAAAGAAAATAATATAACACTGCTTGTACCTCTTTTGTCCTTTCATAAAGAAGTCAGCAGTTATAATACTTGGAAAGTGTATGCTTTTGATCATGCTATTTCAACTGTTTCCTGCATCCAGGGTTAGCTCAGAGTGTCTCGCTATACAGCAACGAATGCGGTAATTGCAGGATTAGTGAACGGGCAGAACGGAGCAAGAAATTTGCTTCTGCGGTTGGATAAAAATGAACCCAAACCCCAATTCCAACCTTCACATCCCCACCAATAGGTTTAAAAAACAAACAAACAAACAAACAAAGCCGAGCATTTAATTTGTTCTTGTTTTTACAGATTCAGTGACATAGGTATAGGACCTGAACTTTCAGTTTGCAGCAACTACCTTTGTCCTAACAGACCATGTGTGTGTAAATAAATTAACTGCAGTGATTAATGTAGGAGAAAGCACAAAAGGCAACTCTTACACCGGGCATCCATATGTTTCATTATTTTCTGAATGGGCTTGAAATTCATGAATACGGGAAATGCCAGAAATGAAGTGGATTATTTTTTTATTTTTTATGCCTGCTTTTCACCTTGGCAACCTTCTTTTCCTCTAGCTTCTTTTTATCATCTTTATGTAATTTCACATACATACAAAGGCTTCTCCTTATACAGTTTTCTGTTATGTTACAATGTTCAGAGGTTTGAGACTTTTTCTGAAGATGTGTGTGTATAGGAGCTCTGAAGGCTTGGTCAGAAAAAAGGGAGTTGCAGTGCCGTTACCAATGCTGATTTTGTTTTTTTGAGTGATGCATTTTCTGATCCAAACAGGCTATTTTTGCAGTCTGTGATTCTGATACGTGAATTTATACTTCTAAATGTTTGTCCCTTTCTAGACTTGTGTGACTGCGTCATAAAAGGTCTTTCAAATGGTTTTCTTTCAAACATTGCAGCCTGTGTCTATGTATTTTACATTGTTTATTGCCAGCTGAGTAATGCTTTCTAAGCTAATATGTGCGTTATATGTATGATCTGCAGAGATGACCATGACTTGTTGATGTGATTGTATGTATCTGTCCAAAGAGTTTTTACGGTGGGAGATTGAAGTATAATATTTGGATCCATGTAAATGTGTAATAATCTTGTGAGTTACTAACCACTGACACAGTATCACTTCTTAATAAGAATTTTTAAAAAATGTAATGAAAAATACTGCTCAAAGACAATTTGTCCAGTCTTGAAAACTAGCTGCCAAGTCTTGAAGTCATATGAGGAATTATATTCTTCATACGTTTCTCTTCACCTAGGTCATCTTTGGAGCTCATTTCTCAGCTCCATCCCACATATTTTTATCGTTCTAGCAGAATGCCCGAGCTGTAATTTTTATCTATGCTCTCTCTTTTCTTTTTCTCCCCTCCAACTGACAGTTATCACACCTACTGACATGTAATTTTACTAGCTTAATGGCTATGTTTAAAATCACTATTTCAGCAGACTCCCACTGAAATCTCCTTAATCTTGACATCTTAAATGCAACTTCTGTGGCCCAGTTCTTGCTTCTAATCAAGCTGTTGCATGACTTTGGATGGTGGCAAGCGTCTGCAGTTCTCTAGTAACAGAAAATTCACCAGGGAAGGAGGCAGGGCACCTGGGAGATGCATGGCTGGGGTCAGATGGCTCTTGTGGTTGTGTATAATCTATGTTAAACCTCACGATTCTGCTTTGACCTTAAAGTGTCTTTGCACTGTGCTTCCCAGCTCAGCTTCACATCCCTGCAGTAGCTCAGGGTTCCCAGAAATGCAGAAGTTGCAGGGTCCTGCGTGGCTGAAGACATCTTGCACCCGTGCTGGTCTGCACTAAAATCCAAGCTGATGTGAATTCAGAGGTTTTGGTGTCTGAGGGAACTATATTAAATGCAGCACTTCAGCTGTGGCAGTCACACCTTTGTACCACAGGCATACTCTGTCACGTAAATCCAGCCTCCTGGGAGGCAAAGATAGTTTAAAATTATTCATACTTTATATTCTGCCTCAGCAGTTCTGTCTAAGAATCTGTATCTCAGGAAAGCACTTTTTTCCTGATGTAATCCTTCTCGTTTTGTAACCATCTGTCACTCTCTTTTTCTCCACTCTGAGTTACAGTTTGTGAACAGGTTCACACAGTTCTGCATTTCCTTAAAAAGAAAAAAAAGTGCTTTGTTCCAGAAATTATTCTGTATTACTGTGGCAGCTAGCTCTGCTGAGAAGTCCTGGAGTTGGTAGTGATGCTTTTTCTGGACTAGGTTTGTCTGGCTCAGGCTGTAGACGTGGCACCCACCTGTGTAGACACATAAGTCATTGTAGAAATACAAGGACAGGTTTCCCATGCACCAGTCAGGCAATGGATCTTTACTCACTGAAGAGCAAAAGCCTTACCCAAGGAATGCAATTGCATGTCCTTCAGCATATAATTTGCAGAAAAAGGGTCTGAGTAATGGGTTTACACTGGAAGAAATCACAAGAAACTCTGATAATGCCAAACGGATTGTGGAAAATAGGCACGACACCTTTTTCACTGACTCCAGAAGTAAAATGTGCGTTCTGCTAATCCTGAAGTGATACTTGCATGCATTCCTTTTTACCATTTCCTGGATAGAAAGCTTAGGAAGTATAGATGCTAACAATATTCTGGTTGCCAGTTACTTTGGTTGCCAGCTCCAGCTCAGATTCTTAGAATAGACATGGCCAATTAGCGGTATTTCCCATCCTGGTACTGGATGTAAGTGATTTCCAACAGAGAACAACTTAGAGGGGTTCCTGCAGGATCAGCCAATTCCCGACATCCCATTGGCAAATCTGGTAGTGCTACTTTGAGAGCTGTGCTAAGCTGGAAGCCGTTCTCACCTGCTATCACGTCTTTGTTTTATAGGTTTTTACACATTTCAGAGACGCTGGTAACTGCAACTAGGAAAATAATGCTGTGATTATGATTTAAGATACTGTTTCAGCAATGCACTTGCTCTTGGTGGGTTGATCATAGCACACTGGTAGGTCAAAAAGCAGGGACTCTATTCAGAAAAAAAGGGGTGTGTGTTTATATATATATATATATATACACACACACACTTTTTTTTATTTTATTTTTCATCATGTCTGCCCTGTTAAATTTAGACTGATGATAAATGTGCTTTCTGGATACGATCTTGTAATGCCTTACACAAGTAGCATTTTCTCATTCTAATAACCCTGCCCAAGTGGCTACACTTTCTTGTTTGCTTGGTATTCTGAAATGATGTTTGCTTTCATTCAGAATAGCTACATATAAATTATTTGTTGTTTACACTTGCATTTATTCTTTATTGCATGTCTTTAATAGTGAAAAGGGTCTTATTGTGAAAAAGGATCAGACCTGTAATAATGTTTTCCTTGCATGAAAAGGCAGTGTAAGATCTTATTAAAATTGCCTTACAGTTCAAGAGGGCCTGAACTCAGTAAGGTAATTAATAGAGTTAAAAGCCACAGCATATTTAGATCCAGAAGCAAAGAAAAATAGTCTGAAAGACACAACAATGAAAAGTACCTGTTTAATGAAGAAGTACAGCTATTGTTGATCAAAAGTTGAAAGTTTAGTTCATGCCATTGTGATATAACACTTTTTCCAGTTAATATATGAAATATTTTTTTCTGAACTATGCTCTGGCACAAATTTTGCTGTTTTTATTTTTTTTCTTCCCTGCCCCTTACTAGGCTCTCCAAATATAAGTTTACTAAATTGAGTAAAACCGTTAAAAATTGATTGACACATTTTGATTTATTCTTTTTTCCTGTACTTTGTCAAGCTAATCACTTGGAGAACTCCTTTCAACATTGTAGCTGCTATCCAGCATAATGTTACTGAAAATGCATTTAAGCTAGGGATGCATGTGCTGCTTAATTAAATCACTGCGGTCACTGTGCTTTAATAGAAAGTAAAAGGAATCATTGCATCTTCAGAAGCTACTGTTGTCTTTAACTATTCTAGATGATTAAAATATTCAAGTCAATATTACTCAATTAATTTTTAGTAATAAGTTCAGTGGTCTGGAAGCAGTATCTTTTTATTTATTTTTTTATGTCATGCTTATATGTATGTAGAATACTTGCTGAACTTATAGCAGCTTTTGGCAGCTTGAAAATGATTGTTAATTAACTTCTCTGCTTAAATTCCTGCAAGCTAAACTGGAGCTGATGAGTTATCATGCTAAAACCAATAAATCCTTAAGCAATTTCATAAACATAGTCATTTAAACTAAATTAGTTGCTCCATCAATAGAGACAAATCAATTCTTTAATGCTGTATTCCTATAGCATTATTTTGCATTTAGAAATATCTCAGTATTTATTATATATGCATCTGTAATTCTGGGAAGAAGAGAATCAGAAATAGACGGGAAGTCCTGATGCACACAGGGATATTTCCAGAAATGGACGTGTCTACTGACCTAGCCTGGCAGTTGTGGAACCAGGGTCTGTGTAGTGCCAATATATTGCATCTTTTAATATTTTGCAAAATAAAAAGTGTTTATTTCATTGTTCTCACTTTTTACATCTATGTGTTACTTATATTGAACATTTTGCTTGAGCTGAGAGTCGAATTTCTTGGTTAGATGTGACTTATTGGAGTTATTTGCAGGGGATTGCAATAATAGCATTGAACATATTTCCCCAAAAGGCTAAGAAGAGTACTTGCCTGTTGTATAGTTTAATCAAATGCTTAATTTATTCTTCAGAAAGCAGTCTGTTCTCTCCAGAGAACTACTGGTTGAAGTTTAAAAAGTACTTTTTGTTCTGTGATCTCAAAGAACAAATAGCCGTACCGTGGTTGTTCAGATGGGAACAGCTGTTCCTGCCCTTTCAAAGTCTGAACCATGCTGCTTTTCCTAGGAGGAAGAAATAAAAACATGGAGATCCTGACCGCTTCATGGTATTGACCACTCGGGGATCTCGTTCCAAGCAGAGCTGCTTTTAGGAAAGAAGGACTGAAAAGCTGTACTTAGTAGTTTTGACAGCATAGTCTTTACACACAAAAATGCAAAGACAAGAATCTGAAAGCCAGGTTTGGGGAACATGTTTTTGTACAAAGCTGACACTATTACCTCCAGGCTGACAGTGATCTCAAAGTATGCCTGCTCAAAGTCATTGAGCAGAATGGCACATGGGAAGAGCTTTAGGTTTTCTCAGAAATCTCTGAATCACTTTTTACCACATCCTCAAACTTTGGAGTAACTGAGAATTCCTGCTTTCTGCTACTATTTATAATTTTGTTTTAGAGAAAGCAAACCAAATTTTAACAATGGAGGTTTTTCCTCCCTAATTTTAGAAGTGACATAGAAGTGGTTTTTTCTTCAGCTGTTGCTATTGAGTTAGTATAGAACTGTGCAACTCAAAATCTGAAAGGGATCTGAACCTGAAGTCTGAACCTTTCTTGGATGGGGTCTAAGGAAAATGGTTATACTTGCACAGGCTGAACTGGTAACAATTTAATATAACTTGGAACGTTTGAGTCTCAGGAAAATATACCTCTCTCTCCTTGGTCAGATGAAAGTATGAAAAGATGATTTGAAGATGACTCTGTTATCACTACATAGCAGCTACAGAAAATATTGTAGGTCTAACAACATAGTAAATGATGACAAGACTGATTTTTAGGAGTTTTCAGTGAAGTGCAATACCGGACATGCTGTTTCTTTTGCTGTTATTCAGCTTCTTTCACTCTTTGCAAACTTGTTTGTGTGAGATGCAAGGGATAAAACTTATCACTGCAATAAATTGTGTGTGTGTGTTGGGATTTTTGNTTTTTTTTTTCTTTTTTTCTGATAGACTGTTGTGGAGGTCTTTTCACTTGGGGTTATTGTGTCATTATTCATCAGTTGGCCAAGTTCCTAAATACTGCCTGTTCCATTGGAGCTTGTTATGCTGGAGCCTATAGCCTGCACTGCATTGCAACATGGTTGTTACAGCACTTAGTAATGTGAAAACTAACTGGAGTTTGGGGCTGTGTGATTAGGCTGCAGAAGACTAATTTCGTGTTTCTGCTGAAGACTTGGTCTCTGTCTCAAGACTGCTGAAAGTGCAAGTGAAAGAGTGAGAGGCAAGAAAATGGAACAGCAGAGATGTAAATTAATGTGCCAGCTAGTGATGGAAACTGTAGTTATCCATTAAAAAAGGCTTAAGGATTATCTCAATCTTTCTGGACTATTATCAGCTAGCTAGTTACTTCTAGACAATAGGTATTATTAAATAGAATTAGGTGTATTTATTTTAAAAGAAATTAATCTTACCTGAGAAACTTGCAGTTTTGCTTGCTAATGTATCTCAAAATTGCTGTTAGAAAAAGATATTGCTTGGTAATTGTTTTACTAGAGCAGTGTGGATGGCGTTCCTGGTGCTCCCACCATCCGTGCACTCATGGATTGATGAGCTGCATTAAACCTCCTGGGAAGTCTCTATGATTGGAAAACACAGTCATTTGAGGTCTAATGCTCTGCCAGAGATCTATAAAGTCAGTTCTACCTGCTGCTGTCCAGTGTCTATTCCTTGCAGCAGAGAACATCTGATTTCAGTACATAATGTCAAAGGCTTTTTTTCAGTACCAGGATATGAGATGAAGGCAGGTAGTCAAATAATTTTAAGCTAAAAATGGTGATTATTGTACTTGCTTAGACAATAAGTTTCCCTGTAGCTCTTCTCTTAGGTATCTTCAGTGTCATTTTTCAGATGATAATGGAGAGCAACTGTTTTTAATTTTGAATAACCTGAGAGTAGTTATATAACTCTTTTATTAAGACTGCTACAGAATAATCATTAATAGTCTTAAATCAATAGCCTTTCTGGTAGGTGGTAGTCACATCTGCATAAAGTGTTTTAAATGCCTTTGAAATCTATTGGTGGTATTTTATACCTGTGTAACGATAATGTAGATAGTAGGTGAGCTGAGAATGAAGTCCTGGTGATAGGCCAGTAATCCTGAGAAGCTCTGCTTGTTCCTTCACTGCTGTTGCCCTGTGTGCATGGCGGGCATTCTTGAAGTTCACGTATAAGTTGTCCACAGATACATCTTCAGTGACTTTGGGATCCAGCTGCTTATTTCTATGATTTTGTAATCAGCATAAATGTGCGGATGTCTCTCAGGGAAACTTCCAACTGTGTTTAGTTTACTGAAGAAAGGATCTAACCAACTTTTCATCTTTGACAGCAATATGAAGGAAACTTCTGGCATTATAAATGTTTACTAATATCTTTTTAAGTGATGTGTTCCATCATTTTAATTTGTTTTGCATATTTCTGTATGAAATAATTCCAAAATGAAATCTAGCAAAGCAATCATGCCAGATTATTATTTAAATCAGATCATGTTAACGTCTTTAATTTTTATATTTTGATAATAAAATCAAATAGCTTTGAATAAAAAGGGAATTGAGAGTTCCAGTAAGAATTCTTATTTCTGTGGGGACTGGAAATTGCTGTGAAGCTCTCTGAATATTTTTAACAACCTCCCTTCAGAGACAAAGTTGAGGAATTAAAGAACCAAATTCACCTATCTTCTGTAAGCATTGCCCTAATGTTNAAAATTTTTTTTATATAAATATTTTTTTTTTTTTTTTTTTTTTTTTTTTTTTTTTTTTTTTTACAGCTGTGACGACTAGGATAACTTGTAGCTTGCTAAATATGTAAATAATGGAAAACTTAGTGACAGAAGTTTCTGTAACCCAGGGGACTGCGCTGTGCAGCAAAGATAAAAGGGCTTAGAAAAATTGATCTCTTTGATTTGTCATGGAAAGGTATACCATATGCTAAGCCATTTGAAAAGTCTGATCTTGTCTTTTATTTATAGGGTGTGCAGACTTGAATGGAGGGTTGTGGAGTTTTGAGATGAAGTTGCCTAAATGTAATTCCTTCCTTTTTGTAAGATATTTCTAGACATCTTGATTGCTTAAAAAAAGATTTTTATATATTAGCAGTTGTTCAACATAGACTTTTCAGCGCAATCTAGAGGAACTGGGTACCAAACTCCCATTTAATTCACTGAGTTTTTAATATCTTACTACTTTAGTAAGTAGAACGTCCAACCCTTTTGTGTGCTTTTGAGAGTCAAGGTTAGCATCTGCTTAGTTTGAGTGGTTTTTGTTCACACTGGTTGTCTTGGTAAGGCATGATATGTTCATAATAATAACTAATAAGAGAAAAATGCTTTATTTTAAATTTTGAAAGAAAAAAATGCAAGATCTTGCCTGAGTCTTTTCTGAGTGCCAGGTCTTTTCTGGAGTTAAATGGGTCAAAGGAAATTAATTTGTTTCAAGAATTTGATAAGATAATCTTATTTCTTTCTTTGATTTCTGTCCAAGAAAAGTCCTCTCTGGGCTGAAGATTTTGAATGATGCAGAATTTTAAGATGATCCATTTAGCCATGTGTGGTTTATATCTGCTATCTGTGGTATGGGCAAGTAAAAAATGTTCTCTAATTTCGACCTGTTCCCTCTTGAATTCATGACTCTCTCTTTCTAAAATGCTGATGAAATTAAAAATGACCCAGAACTGTGTAATTCTACTGGGCTCTAGGATTTGAAAGTCAAGATTTTTCTATTAAAAAATCATCATGTTTCTATAATGTGTGTGTATGTATTCCTGCATTCCCCGGTTCTTGCTCATGTCTTGTGGTGGTGCATGTGTGTGTTTCCAGACTCTTCATCTCTTTTATTCACTTTCTATTTTTTTTTTTCTTTATAAGAAAAAGAGAAGGGAAAGCTTTCTTGAATAAGGCACTTAAAACCCTCTAGAACACCATCCAAAAATATTTGTACATTCCTCAGACACTGGTTTCCACACTCCAAAGCAGGGCTCTGAAGATCAGTACGTTCATCCAAAACAGAAACGATTTCCTAGAAAACCTAGTTTATTCAGTAGTTTTCCTCGTTTTTACATGTTGTCAGTTATGTCTTTTAAAGAGTCACTAATGATCCAAATATCTTTCTCTTAAATTTACTTAGGATTTAGTATAGTTCTTGAATAATTGAAATTATTTTACTAGATATACAATTGGAAGATAGATAGATAAGGCATGCAATACTGGCTCTGATAATCAGTGAGACAAACACCCTTTACTATTTCTGTCATAGGCTCCACTGTTAACTCTTTAATAATTTGCAGTTAAAAAAAAACCTTTTGTTTTCGTTATATCAACACATTCATGAGGATGCTTTCAAGGAGGAGAATGAAAATCAGTTATATGCAATCTATGAACTAGCTGCTTAAGCCTAGTTGCAGCGTAGGAGGGTTCAAGAAAGGAGTTCAGGTTCAGTTCCTTTGAGTTGATCAATGATGATTTAAAGCGAAACTTGGAGTGCCTGAGACACTTTAACCTACTTTTTCACTTATTGTGGGTCTGAAGGGAATGTTTAGGCTATTTAACCTATAGGTTTCTTTAGGATTCTCATTTGTTTTTGTCGAAAGAACGATATGACAGATTTAAAGTAGCCGTTGGGAAGCTTTTTGTCAGCTGAATTGCATTTTCTGCTGCTGTTCACTGGGATAACTGCATATAAGCAGAAAAATGGCCCAGGGGTCCTGGAGTGAAGTGTATGTTGGCTGTATATATGTGCATAAATACATGCTACATAATAATTTTTTTTTTTTTTAAATTATCATACATATGTTAATTTATTTATTGTTACTCTTGGAGTCTGTAAGTGATAGTGCCTGGTGACATAGGTGTGTGTCCTGGTAGGGAGATGCCTGTTGCACAACTCTGGGGTCAGGCCAGAGTTTCTGCTGCTGGGTTCCATGGAGTCCAGCTCTTGGCTTTTTCTTCGACCCTTGACATTTTTCCTTCCTGAGTATTGTTGAAAGTGTTCTTGGGGAAGAGCTTTAAGGTCACATGAAGTGTTTCTGCTTTCAGGACTTAAGTTGCAATTATCTTAAATTAGCACGTCTTAAACTTAATCTTCATTAAATAAGTAATTTTAGTAAAGCAGCTATGAATACATGTAAAAATAATAAAATATATAAAAAAATTGTGGAGCTCAACATTTAGCAGGCAGACCAGAAATATAAGTGTGTTATTATACACTGTTGTAGGCAATGTGCTAGACTTATACCTTTAATTTGGCCTAATGAAGATAAACACTGTCAATGAATTGAAGTGTTTGATGATTGCTTTTACAGAAAAGTACCAATTAATTTAAATGTGATCTAAAAATTATATCAAATGGAGGTGAGTGTGCTAAAATAAAAAACACAGCTGAGAGAAGTAATCAGTTATGCTCGGTATTTGCAGTCACACACAGTAGAAAATATTGTCAGAGAATTTACCATCCCACTGTGTAGAAAATAAGTAGGAATGAGAGGCACAGGTGTTATTCCATTGCATAGCTTTGGTAAAGGCAGATATATACAATTCTGTGCTCATTGTCAGTGTTAATATAAGTTTGTTCATTGTTAGCTGCTGATCTGTTTGGTCCTTTGCAGTTGAGGTGGAGGCTCTCTCTGAAAGACCATTTATTATCCTATACCACAGAGCACTGGATCTTCTTTTGATTTCATTAATGTGTTTCTACCTTCAGGCTTCTCCTTTGTATTTTTTTTTTGTTGCCAGATTACCTGTTTTCTGTGATTTCTGTGCCTAGGCATAACACTTAAACCATTAGTGGATGGGTTGATCAGAAACTAGTGTGCCTTGCAAGTAAAAATAAAATAGAATCTACAAATCATATGGCAAATCTCAGCACAGGTCTGAAGAAATGCGTTCTCCTACTGTGAAGGCCACAAGTTTAATTTAATATCAAAGGTGTTTACATTAACTCATTCCAAGTCACAGAATCAGAGTACTGACTGAAAAAAGTTAATAGTAAATTAGCACATGTATTTCACTTAACATCTCTCTATTGCATTCCTAGGTTTCAATATTTACTAAGTGTCCAATTTCTTAAGCAGAAATAAAAATTGGAAACAACAGGCAAAGTTGTTTTCCAAGAAATAGGAATGTCTTCTCTGATTAAAGAACAGTAATTGGCTGTTGTATGTTAACAGTGTGGCCCAGAGCAATTTTATAATAACCTTCTAAGTGCCTACAAGGAAACCCACCACAAAACAAAAAAACACACCACAAAAACCAACAACACTTTATTACTTTTAACAAATGCAGTTATTGCATTTCTTAATTTATTTTAGTGAGCTGTCAATAAATTTTAGTCCATTAGATGCAGGATTTAATTAGCTAGGATCATGATTTACGTGATTTCTGACTTGCTTGCTATTTACAATTTCTAGTAAATATTGCCCTTGGCAAAACAAACATGGTTAATTTATAGCCAGTTGCGAGCAATTATTTTTCATTTTGGTGACACTAAATGTCACTAAAAATGCTGTCTGTTTTAAGGTTACAAATACACTGTGTTCTATTGCCAGAGCCTGCAAATGTGTTATAGTAATATGGAGTCTGGGATCCTTAAGTATGAAGGACACACTGTAAAGCCAAAGTGATTTATCATCTTAAGGATGTGAAGGCATTATCTTGCCAAGTGTGACATTTGTGTTGGGCTTAGAGCTGGGAACGAGGAACCCATTTTCTTTCCCAGATTCTTCAAGACTGCAGGTCATGAGTGGTTTTGAGGTGCCTTGGCTGATGGATGGTTATCCTGCTCTCATGCTTAAGGGGATACAATCTTTTCTTTAAGCCCAAATGGACTTTTTATATTTACAAGGACTTTGCTGGAGGGAAATAATGAACCAAGGGAAAATGGTTAAAGGTGGTTACTGAGTTTTACAAAAGGAGAAAGCAAGGGAGCATATGTTTGCTCTTAGCTTTTCAGACATTGTTGTTTGACCCCCCTCCCTGCCCAATTCTTTTTATCCCAGAATATCTCTCATCAGAATATGGTTCTAGTTCCTTTCTATTCAGCCTGCGCATTGGATGCAGCATGATTCTGCCTGGGCTCTCCTTGCTTTGAGAAATGCTGTTCTGTTTGTGTGCAGGGTAGTTCGCAGACTGCCAGCCCTGCGTCTGGACCCCAGCCAAGCACTGACCTGTGCTCTGCGGAGGTTTTGTGAACACCCAGCCCTTACAAGGGTATCTGCCAGGTCCAGTGTTTCTGTACTGTTCTCCCTGGCATAAGACAAGTGCATCAATACTCCTCTAGAGTAACACTGATCTTTCCTTGAGGTGTGCACAAAGTGGAGCTGTGCAAAGCCTGTTGAAGGGGAGCTGGATGTAGCTGCAGAAGTTAGATGTTATGTACATTACATATTTACAGCTTTGACATCCCCCTGTGGTTCGCCAAACTGTCACACATACCAGTACAGTAATCCCTGCACAAACTGGATGGCTTTGATTCCAGGTGACGTTCAGGGAAGAACATCTGTCAGTTAGGATGGCAGCGAAAGCACACTTTTATAGGTCTCTCTAATTAAAGGTGAATGGTCTGTGTTTTTCCTCTAGCCTTTAGTAAATAAAAAAAAAAAGGTGTTATTCCAAATGGTTTGAGGCATGCTAGCAGCGCAAATAAAATTCTGTGCTAAATTTAATGCAGGGTTAAAACTTAGAGCAAATGAAAATCAGAGATTTTAATTTGTTGTTATGAAAATAGTTTTTTTCATAAGCTTGGTAAAGCTTGCAATGTTTTATTCCTGGAGAGGCTCAATCACTGAACTTTTTTTATAGTATCATCTGCAAAGTATGTTGAAGTACGGATAAACTTAAGTTCAAGGAGTGTTGTCACTGAGCATTTGCTATACTAACTCCTAACTCTGTCACGAACCCATGCAGGTCCAGGTTAACCAGGGGATTGCCACAGCACCTGGTGCTTTGCTTTCAGTACTCCGAGATGGAGGGAAATGGGATGGAATGGTGAAAAATGCAACTTTCATGGTTTTTTACACTGAACTTCCAAAAAGCCTTTCCTTGTTTGTAGAATCAGCAAATGTTTGTATTTGGGACTTGTTCCCAAAAAGCTTCCATGGAGCTCAGTAATGTCCACCGCAGGAGGGAGCTGTGTTCTAAGAGGACAGACAGAACAGTCACTGTTGCTGGGTGGGTTTTGAGGCGTCCACTTTCATCAAATCTCTAAAGCCTCTAGCAGGTGAAGTTTGAGAGGAATGAACAGGAGGTTAAAAATTTGAGGTGAAAATTAAATATTTGTCTGTAATATAAATATGAACAAAGGTCTGTAAATATAGTAGCATTACAAAATAAAATCAATATGACTACAGAGAAAGTGAAAGATTTTTAAAAGACTGTAGAAAATTGTGAAAGAGAAAATTCCGAGGGTTTTTCAGAAGGAGTGTGTGCTAAATGTGAAGGCAGGACTCGTGCCTTTCTACAACAGAGAATAGTTGCAGAGCTAATAGGTAGAGAAGGACACAGAATTCCTTATCTTTACCATTACTCTTATTTTCAGTTGAGATAAACATGGTAATGCGATTGTAAGAGTTGTAAGAGTGCAATGTTTTCAGTGCAGAGAAGAGTCTTAAAAAAAAAAAAAAATAGCTAGAGAGCTTTCTGATCTTATTCTGGGAGAACATATGGTACTGATGTTTCAAGACCTGTCACAAGCTACACTGAGGAATAAAGACCTGAGGAAGATTACAGTCCGTCTTGAAACAAAATATAAATTAAGATTTTTTTTCTTCCTTTTAAATGCATCAAGAACAGCAGTACATCATAAAGAATAGAAGGGAAAGGATTAAATCCTTGAGAAACTGAATTTAATGGAAGAGTGTGAAAAATTCTGTTTTCCTTCAGCACAATGAGAACACACTAAAGTGCAGATTGCTAAACTGGTAAACTCAGGAAAATGATCCAAAAGACAAGGGGGCAGGAAGATCAGAAGAATACCAGTATGATAGGTTTGATAAAACCCATAGTAATTTATTGTTGTTTAGGGAATTATTTGGAGTCCTCAGCACAGGAGGCACATGGAACTCTTGGAATGGGTCCAGTGGAAGGACACTAAACTGATCAAGGGCTGGAGCACCTCTCCTATGAGGACAGACTGAGAGAGTTGGGATTGTTCAGCCTGGAGAAGAGAATGCTCTGGGTGAGACCTTATTGCAGCCTTCTGATATCTGAAGGGAGCCTACAGGAAAGATGGAGAGGGACTCTTTGTCAGGGAGTGTAGTGACAGGTCCAAGAGGTAATGATTTTAAATTGGAAGAGGGGAGATTTAGATTAGATACTAGCAAGAAATTCTTTCCCGTGAGGGTGGTGAGGCACTGGAACAGGTTGCCTAAAGAAGTTATGGAAGCCCCATCCCTGGAAGTGTTTAAGGCCAGGCTGGATGGGGCTTTGAGCACCCTGGCCTAGTGGGAGGTGTCCCTGCCCATGACAGAGGGGTTGGAACTCAATGATCTTTAAGGTCCCTTCCAACTCTAACCATTCTATGATTCTATTACCCTATGTCCCCTCCCCACCCAGAAAAGGGAATGTGGGAACATAAGGAAACACGAGAGTTGAAATATAAATAGATTTAATAGGATAAGACTAAATAATTAACAATAATACTGAAGAACCAGTATAAATCCTGATTATAATATAAGACATACAAGAATTATACTCAGCCAAGTATATCAGCAGGAAGTTGTGCACTCCCAGCAGTGGACAACAAATATTGGACACTGAGAGCACTGTGACTTCAGGAAGAAGGGCTCAGGGGTGAGGAGTTCTCTGGACTGCCACCATCAAGGGAGAGAGAGCTATGCAGCAAACTTTTCTAATTTATATTGAATGTGATGTTCATGGTACGAAATAATCGTTGCCAAGCCTGGCTCAAATGCCTAGGCCTCACTCATCATTCCTGCACCTGACAAGGCTTAAAAATACTGAGACCTTGAATCCCACAGACTAACTGGCTATGAAGTAAATATTTTCATTAATTCAGACACTAGGGTCTTCAAACAGTGCAGTTTCCCCAGCATCAGAAGAAAAATGAATCTTCTGTTGCTCAACTCACGACCCAACGCTAAAGTTATTTAAGATTTTTGCTACTTTGAACAGTAATAAGCAAGGAATAATCATGAGAGGAAGATAATATTTCATTTCCTATGATAATGATGGAGGAGGCAGGAAGGACACATTCTAAAGAAATCAGAAAGGTGTGGATAGAAGGTGGAAATTGTGTGGGAGAGGGCATTGGGGTAGAAAGTAATGTGTTGGAAGAGTCATGAAATGCAGTTTGGCAAAGTTGCTTGAACTTCTGGTCCGGGAGATGCTGCAGTGGAGTTGCCTGGCTTTTTAGGTGCAGTTGTAAGGGGTTCATTGGGCAGAGGAAATAACACTAAGCAGGGTGGACATGAACTTATACCTTTTGGGGAAAGCAGTAAAGGCTAAGAGATGTAACAGAAGCACGTGTTTAGGGGTTTGGACTATCCCCAGGGACTGAGCAGAGTTGTGTGACTACGAAGCGAACTGTTGTCTCTTTTTCTCAGAAAAAGAAATCCTACGGAGTATTGACAGAGTGTAACTTTATGGGTGATGCATTCACTCATAAGAGGATCAAACCAGAACAAATTAAAAAATCTTCTGAAACTGCAGGAAGTTTGTCTCATAGCCATTCCTGGAATTAAAGCATAAGCAAGTAGTTTCTTTTTTTGTTGTCTATCTTTTTCTTTTTTAAAAGAAGTTAGAGATAAAATGAATCACTTTACAAAATGATAAAGCAGAACAAAGTACAGTATTTATCTGAAAAGTTGTGTGTGTGTGAACAAGTGTCTTTCGAGTAGTTATATATGTAACTGAGAACTCAGATGTAAATGTAAAAAAGACAAGCATTTATGTAAGCAAGTACATTTTAAATGTATATAAAAGTGTTTACATATTAAAAATACATATACTTACAGTAGGAGATTAAGGAAAAATATTGATAGAAAGTTTCTGGTAAGACAGTTAAATTACATCATAAGGGGTAACAGATAACTTTGCACAATTTTTACTATGCGTTGTGAGAGAAATACAAAACCCAAAAGAGTGATTGAAATTAAACTATCTTAAATATCAACTCATTTAGGAATATGAGAAAATATTTCTTAGTTCCATCACAAAGTACTATGTGGATGCTTGAGAAGTAATTTTTAAAATAAATGAGGTAGCAGGTTTGGTTATCCCTGTATCTTCATTTTATAGGACTCTGAAAGAAATTTGTACTACTGCATTGATAGATGTATTTCTTATGATCATTCAAGGAGGTGGCCTCCTGTCTTGCAAGGAAGTAAGGATTTTTATAATAGCCAAAAAGAAGAGAGGTTTACTAACTGTTTATGATACAGGTGTGTTTCATGAGTAAATGCGGATGGATTGATATTTGTCAGCATGCTGGTGATAAATTGGGAAGTACTTTAGCTAGATACATGGATGTAGATCAGTTGGGAATTATTGTAGACTATTTGTAAATACTAGGAGAGCCCTGGAACTTCTGTACAAAAGGCATAAAACAGTTATTTTACTTAATGCAGAGCAGGTCTTTAATTTGGATAAAATGCAAGTATATGTGCAGTGTATTAGGCAAGCACAAGTGTTAGAAATACATTCAGAATCATAGAACTGTCCAGGCCAGAAGGGACCTCCAAAGGTCATCTAGTCTGACCTCCCTGCAGTCGCAGGGGCATCCCCAAATAGACCAGGTTCCCCGGGCTTCATCGAGCCTCACTTTGAATATCTCCAGGGAAGGGGCCTCAACCATCTCCCCGGGCAACCTGCTCCAGTGTTCCACCACCCGCATAATAAAGAACTTGTTTCTAATACCCAATCTAAATCTGCTGTTCTCCACCTTAAAGCCATTACCCCTTGTCCTATCACTGCAGGCCTTTGTAAAAAGATTCTCCCCAGCCTTCCTGTAGGCCTCCTTCAGGTACTGGAAGGTCTATTAGGTCTACTATTAGGTCTCCTCAGAACCTCCTCTTCTCCAGTGCTCCAGACCTGCATACTGTACTCCAGGTGGGGTCTCGCCAGAGCAGAGTAAAGTGGCAGAATCACCTCTGGATCTGCTAGTAACGCATCTTTTGATGCAGCCCAGGATGTGATTGGCCTTCTGGGTTGCAAGTGCACACTGCCTGCTCATGCCTAGCCTCTTGTCCATCAGCACCTCCAAGTCCTTTTCCTCAGTGCTGCTTTCTAATACATCATTCCTGAGTCTGTATTGGTAGTGAGGATTGTTCCAGCCCAGGAACCCTGGACTTGCTCTTGTTGAAACTCACGAGATTGACAAGAACTAATAAAAAGTACAAATGTGGAACTTAAGAGAAAAAGGGTTTTTTCTTTAAAATAAGTGTAAATTTATTACTGAAAGATTTGGTTAGGAAAAATGAGCAACGGAAGACCTAAAAACAGAGTTGAGAAAGAAACTGTAACAATGAAGAGAGATGGAAATTGATATATTGGTGTTAATGCAAAATTTCTTACAAATGACTTGACTGGCGATGCCAGTCTCTGGCAAGATGTGAGCACATACTATCAAGTATCTTCTTTATAGCTTAAGTGTGTTTGAATATCTGCAAGAAGGCTGTAAGGAAGGAATCATAGCAGTGACTCTTGAGCTCAATGATAACACCACATTAAATCTGTGGTTTTTTATATTGGAATGTTTTAAAAATGCATGTCTGTTGTGTTGTATTACTTAAATTTGTAAAGTAATATCATTCCTCCCTTCAATAGTACTGTTTCTCTTTATGCACTTAGTGAAAATGGTAACCAGTTCCTAGCTGTGCTTCACTTAGAATTTTGTGTTATTACTTATGACTTCTGCCACCTAACTGTACTATGTTCCACATATGCTTTGTTATGTTGACTTTCAAATGGTCAGATATGGTCAGATACAGTCTCCAAGGGAAGAGACACAACGCTTCCTCCTCATGTTCTTAGGGGTATACCTGATTATTCAGTAGGGTAATAATTTTAAAATGCTCTATGCTGTAGAAATAACTTTTTTCCATCATGGTTGATAAAGGCTGGAAAATGAGATATGTCTTAGATGCTGGATTGCCAAAGTTCTTTTACAGCACTAATGAACTTGTGACACTTTTGTGAGAAAATCAAGTGAAGTCATCAAACCTTTAAAGGTAAAGATATTAGGTGGACTGACTGTGTGCAGAGGTGGAGTGTCAGATGGCATTAGCTTCCTTTTCCTAGTCTAGTAGACCATAACTCATCTAATCAGCTGCTTTGTATTTTCCTTTTCATTTTAGGAGAGCAGAAGGTTTCTTTAACTGGAGTGTGTAATTGCAGTCAAAAGAGTTGGAAAATGTAGCCCTCCAAAGCCTATAAGGAACATGTGCATGTTTCTATGTGCTTTCACAGGCAGCAGACAGCAATGAGCAGCATTAATTTGGTGTATCAGGTGTTCCTTGCCTGCCTACTGCACTGTGAGCTTGTATACAAAAAAATATGAACTCTCTTTAAAATCGAAAGACAATAAACCACAGAAAGTTGGCATCCTCCTAGTGAAGAAGGATCCTATAGAGAAATTAAAATGTAGAGTATCTCTTGAGAATATTTTCAGGCCTTTTTTATTGGAGGATGGATGAGCTGCGGCAGATGTCAAGAGAAGTGTATTTTACACCTCAAAAGCTGTCACAGCAGAAGTGCTAGCCTGTGGTTCAGTGATGGAATATGAAGATAGCAGATGGTGTCAGAACACAGATATCTGTCACAACAGGGCTGGAAAAGCAGAAAGCTTCAAATAAGTAACAGTTTTGACTGTGTAGGTTTTAGAAGTGAACCAGGGAAAGGCAAAATCAGTATGCCACATTGTAGACAGTCAGTGAAAAAGGCACAGTGAGTTTAACACCATCCTAGCAGATCAGTCTGCAAACACCCAGGTTAGCGTACTGCTTGCAAGCCAAAGAAAAGGACTGTTTGAAAACCCGTATTAAAAGGAATTTAATAAGATTTGTCCCTCTGTTTGTGACCATAGATGTTACCGCCACAGGGATATCGAAACTGAATCAGGATAGAAACAGAAGGGTTTTTTCTGTCATGTCCAACTCATTCTTTTCTGCATAAAAGATGCAACACTCCACCCCACCCCTTATGATTCTTTGCATTGCTTTGTGATTCTGAGTAGGCCTCTGGAATATATAGAGAGAAGGATGAGAGAAATTCCTAAATGGAACCAGAAATGAGACTTCTTTTTTCCCCTACAAGATGAAGAGTAAACCACTTCCAATGTTTTGTCTGCAATGGCAAATTCTTCCTCATAATTTCCATACCTAAGGATGAGCTACCAAGACCATAGCTGGACTTGCTGAATCATTAGTGTTCTCAAACATGCTTTACAAGATATTATAATGACTGTAATTGTTACTATAGCTCTAATGTAATGATTGTTATTGTTATTATAATATTGTTAGTCCCTGAAGTGGTGAGTCAGTTGGACTTAGATGATTGTTGTAGGTCCATTCCAACTAACTGTTCTATTCTCTCATAGGTATATTAATGTCAGAAGGCGCTAGACAGTTAATCCCCTGTTAGAGATTCTAAAACTTTGTGCATTTCTCTGTTTTACCTATCTCTTAGATACCATACAATGTTAGTGGGCCTTCCAGTTGCCATCTGAAATTTTCTGACAAGGAGTTGTAGGAAACTTCTATATAATTTTTATAGATGAAACATGCAAACATGTATCCAAACCCAAAAAGGGGTTAATTATGACTGTGGTCAGTGTGAAGGTAAAGCTTAAAAAAGTACCACCACCCAAGATGCTATTCACAGATGAGTATCCCCAGAAAGGCAAAAAAGTTGTTTTCCACTTACATTCTCTGTTTGTTGCCATGGGAATATCTAGTCTTGACCTTGTGAAAGACTTGCTGTCTAAATTATCCCATGATATTAATAATTTTTTCCCTCCCCCCAGTTATATCAGTCCTTTAACCTTCAATAGACCTTTCAGAGGAAACTTTGTATCTAAAAAGATGATATAATCAACAATAATGCATTTTTTTTAACCTTTAAGCATAAAATAATGTAAAGGTCAATGTATTTGTAATATTTAAATGTAAAGGCAGTAATTTAGTTGCCTGACTGCTACAGGTTATAGTTCTTTATTATGCTAATAAGACTTGATAACTTATATGTATTATGTTATAAATGCCATAAAATCAAAAATAGATTGTGCTGAAAATATGGCAAGGCTGTTTTAAAATTCAGCATTTAACTTCAGTTTTCTTTTTTATGATGTATTCTATTTTGATTGTATATAGGCAAGTAAAATTATTGTAAATCTTCCTTAATTGTTGTATATAGTTCTTCCAAAACCTTCAACAAAGGTTTTCATAATTTTTGAAAAAGAAATGGTAGTTAAAATATTTTTAAAAAGTTATTTGTACTTTCATTGCAGCAGCAGTTATCTCTAATTCTGTGATCTTGAAGTCTTGGACAGTACTATCGATATTTAAAATGGATGCAGGAGAACTTTTTACTTTAAGATAGAAATGAATGTTATAGTAAAGTCTTTGAGTTTTAATTCCATCCTGTACTACATATGGCTGGCACCTTTACGAGCAGCAGGCCTGGCACCACAGCATCCTGGAGCAGAAAGACACGCCAGAAATCAAAGTGATGGGAATGTCCACCGGCTAAAAAGTGTTAGGGCTGCCACTAATTGTGGATATAATATAATACAGATGTAATTTCAATTAGTTGTTCAGATTTAATAGTAAATTAATAGGTAGAGAAATTCTCATCTCTGTAGCAGTTTGGAAACATATAAACCAAAAACCAAAAATAAACAGCCTTTTAAATATGGAGTAACTTTACGTTAGCAAACATTTCAATGATGGTTTGAAAAAAGTATTTCAGACAAGAAAAAAACTTTCCTTGCCAGCCTGATCTCCCAGCCAAGGCTCCTGTTAAGATAAAATAATAATAATAGAAAATACTTTTTAAAGTCACTTTTCATTAACTTGAGCAGGTCAGTGTCCTGCATCACCAGTCTCAGCTCTCTACAGTCCAATGCTCAGACCTCTGAAGCTGCCATGACTGATGGAAAGTTCTCCCTCAGGAGACCCTACACCCGCTGCCAGTTTGTGCATCTAGCCATAAGATGCACAGCAAATCTGTGCTGGCACAGTTCCTGGGAAAATAATATCCCAGACATGAAAGAGAAGCTAGCTGACAGTTTTGCCAAGTCTTCTGTGTAATCTTGGGTTTTGAGTTTTCTTACCATTTTTTGTGAAAGCTTCAGATAGTTGGTGTGTGTGTGAGGTTTTGTTTTGGTGGTGGTTTTTTTTTGATTTTTTTTTGTGGTGGAGTTTTGTTTGTTTGTTTTGTTTTTGTTTTCCTTTTCCTTTCTTGCTTAAGAATCTCTTTTCCTTTAATAACAGAATAGACTTTCATATTTTTGAAAAGAGTTTGGTGACACAAAAACTTGGAAAATTCACTTTCAGAAAATAAGAATTAATTGCTTTATCAATGTTATGACTTGGGATTATGACATGGTTTGTAAGTGTTTTTGCTGGAAGTATTTGTGTACCTAAAGGAACAAGGAAGCAGGAGAATATGTCTTAGCAGAGCTGTATCGCATCTGGTTCTCCATTATTGTCCTTTACAGTAGTCACAGTATATCTCTGATTGGTATGTAGCAGCTATGAATAATGGAACTGTGACCACCTCTCCCTACTACTTTTGAGTTTGGTTGGGCGTAGTGATAATTTGGAGCTATCAGGTTCAATTTCAAAGGAGTATTTGATGAGAAATTAACTGGTAGCATGTTGGAAGGACTGAGTTGATCTTAAACCCTAGTAGTGTGGAACCAGGACACCACAGTTCAGGGCAAAGTTAGCCGCTTGAGTTAACTCAGTGAAAGGAAAGGGTCCAGTCCAGTGACATGATGTCCAATCAGGAAAGATTTTCTTTCTGATGACACTGATCCATTTGGTTATGTGTGTACTATGGGGTGTTTTTTTAATATTCATGTCCCATTTCTGTGTGGGTTTTATTTACAAATTTGAGTTCCAAAGGTAAAAAGGTGAAGTAGGCAGAGCACTTCTAGGATGCTTTAAAATGCTTTTAAATGTTCTAAACTTAGGTCTAGTATCTTAGGATTTTATCAAGAGAAATGCTATGTCTGCATAAAGCCCTCCTACAGTGTCATCTGCTGTAGTGATAAATCTTACAGGAACCAGAAACTAAATGATTACAGTGCTTTCTTGTGTATACCATTCTCTTTTAATTTAAATTTCATTTAAACTCACCATAAGAATTTTATCATGGGGTAAAAAAAATAATTCTTGATTGAATACAATTTCATATGTTGGTATTCCTGATCTGCTGTTCCTACACGTTTATGTTTTTCAAGTACGTGGGTTTGACTGACATTAAGCTGTCATTTGACTTAGTGTCAAATGAGACCATCTTTAAACTGACATGCTGCCAATATCTGTGGTCTATGTTGGGGGAAAATCCACTTTTGTGATTTCAGTAAATGTAAGCATAACTTTTCAGTCTGATTTGTATTTTCAAACTTCCTTTCAAAATCATTATTCCTAACTGATGCTGTTATTCTATGATTACTCAATGGCTTTGAAATATCTAATCAGTCTAAAAATGCAGTGGTTTGTTAGATCTGTTCTGCATGTGTTGAGATAGATGTCTGTTTTTATTTAACAGGGTTTCAATAAGAATAACTGTAAGAATAACTCTCTGTGCAAGGGTGAGAGAAACTGCGAATATTCCATTTATTTATAACAAAATTGTCATCCAGGCTGGCAAACTTAATCATCAAAAGAGAATGATAAGTGAAAACTTGGAAGATAAACATGGAAAAGACTTCACAGTTCTACAGAAAACTTCCTTGAGAAGGAGTATTAGACCATCCCCCTCTTCGTACAGTTTTGTGTTTTGTTAAGGATCTTGAAAAGATGGTGAACAGTTTGGTGACCCACAGCTAAGGTGCAGAAAGTTTTCACAGTACAGAGTGATTTGGGTACTTTAAATAGTAGACAGTAATTCAGTACTGGCAAAATTGACATAAGAAAACCTTCACTATGTATGCTATAATGTATGCTGTTACTGCTTAATAAAAGTCCTGGTGAAATGACTTGAGGCAAGGTGAAGACAGTCTACCAAAGCACAGGTTATGTGAAATTCAACCACAGGGACTTCAGCAGGCTGGTATGGCAGAAACCTTGTGAGGTTCAGCTAAGGAAAACATGGAGTCCTGCAGCTAAGGAGGAATAGCCTCCTGCAGTGGTGACCCAGCTGGAAAGCAGCTTTGAGGAAAAGACCCTGGCGTTCATGGTGGACACAAAGGTGAACATGAACCAGCAATGTGCCTGTAGAACAAAGAGGGCTTAACAGCCTTCTGGGTAGGATCAAGAAGGATGGTGCCAACAGGTTGAGGAAGGTGGTCCTTCTCCTCTACAAAGCACTGGTGAGACACACCTAGAGTACTGGCACCAGTGCTGAGCTCTACAAAAGAAACACGGACATACTGGAGTAAGACTGGTGAAGGGCAATGATGATGTTGAAGGGACTGGAGCATTAGATTTATGAGGAGAGGCTGAAAGCAGGGATTGCTTAATCTGGGGAAAAGAAACTTGGAGGGATCTTATCAATGTGTATAAATACTCGACAAGCAAGAGTAAAGACAACTGAGCCAAACTTGTCCCTGTATGTAGTGACATGGCAAGAGGCAATGGGCACAAACTGAAGAACAGGAAATTCCAGTTAAATGAAAAAAGCCCTTTTTATTTTTTCTTTTTTTTTTTTCTTTTTCTTTTTAATCTTTTTTTTTTTTCTTTTCTTTATTCTCTTTTCTGCCTCCCTGTCTGTTTGTCTTTCATTTCTCACCACTTTGTGGTCAAGCATTGCAACAAGTTGTCCAGAGAGGCTGCGGAGTCTCCATCCTTGGACGTATTAAAAACTGGTTGTGGCCCTGAGCAGCCTGATCTAGATGACTGCCTGAGCAGGTTGGACCAGGTGAACTCAAGAGGTGTCTGCCAACTTCAGCCAGTCTATGATTCTGAGAGCTCCAGTTTTAACGTTAGTAATCAACTACTGCAAAATTCAGTGTTAGAAATTTTAGACACGTCAAAGTCTACTTAGAATCACAGAATCATCCAGGCTGGAAGGGACCTCTGAAGGTCTTATCTGAATGTCCCTGCCCAATATAATTATGTATTGACTGAAAAAAATGAGGTATATGTTTCACAAAGGAAAAGATCTTAGGTTTTGCTGTGAATATTGGTAACATCTCTGTTTATTTGCATCTTTCAGTTACATGCTGCAGATAGATTACAATGGGGACAAAATACTGATACCTGAGAGACTTTCTACTAAATCTTAAGAATTGAAACTACAAATTTAAAAATAAGTCACATACATACATGCTCACACTCTCTCAAACTCGCACAAACCCTAGGTCCTCATAGCTGAAAATACCTTCTCGCTTCTACTTTGAACTGTTTTTTTTTTTTCCTGGGGAAAATAAAATCATTGTTGTGATCTGCACTAGGAACGAACAAAGCATGCTGACAAACCCTTTCCTAGTCTGCTTTTGGTATGGATACTGTTTAACTGTTTAGGGACAGTCTTTTAATTATCTATTAATTTTAATTAATGTTCCAGTAGATACTGCCAAGATTTTTTTCGTGTTAGGCTGAATCTGTTTGCTGCAAGTCCTTCTGGTTTGCCCTGTTGTTTAGGCGTCTCATAGCAAAACATGAGTTCCCTAATCATACAGCCACATTATTGCACATTCTCTAAGTGGTTGCTGCATAATGATATCATAACCAGATACAGCTCGAACTTGAAGATATGTAAATGCTATAATACCAGTCACTAATTTAGTTGTAATTCAAATGCAAAGCTAAGAAAAGTTTGCTCTTGGCTCTGTGATGAGCTTCTACAGATGAAACTAAGTCAGTTGTCTTTCCTGAGGGTTTTTTATCTCCGTATATAAATGAGAAAAGTAACTGGCTCTCTTCTTATCATTGTGGCAAAGCTTTATTCCCTAAAGCTTGTTGACCACTGAGGACCATTATGTTTACTATGAAAAAGAAAAACCATGTAAGGGTATTTCTATAACTTACTGGTGAAGCAAAGCAGGGTTTGCTACTGGAAGCATTACCTGCAGAATCCTGTGATGATAATAGTGGAATTAATATTTGTTGGAGAACATAATTCAGTAACATGTTACCCTCATCAACTACGGGCAATGTATTTATTTATATTGAGTGAATGACTTCAGGCACGACTGCAGAATTTTTAAGCTGTATTAGTCAATTTGCATTTCTCTCGGTAGAGGAAAACTTGCAGAAGGAAAAAGTGAAAGTGCCTTCTGATTAAAAAATTCTTCTGTAGCATTCATTTATTCCAAGTGAGATGGGGAGAAGATGGCATGTGTTATAATCCTTCTATGAATCTCTCTCAAATAAGGTTTATGCTGTTATGCTTAGGAGAGAGAAAGGATTACAAAAGTGTCTGTTTCACCACTGGGTATGTGGCTTAGTATAGTGCCTGCCTAAATTTAATCTAAACATGGGCAAGGACGTCATGGGTAGATAAAGAATTAAAAAAAACCAACAAACCAAACCTCCCCAAACTCCATTAAGAAACCCCAAAGAAAAAAAGAAGCAAAAATGAAAACAGCAGACCATCTTTCCGGGGTGCCTAACAATAACATTTCATACTATATTTGAAAGAGTTTCTATTTAGTAGCTTATGTTAATGTATGGAATCTGGTGGGTTTTGTTCTTGTTGTTGTTTGTTTGTTTGCAGATTGTTCAGAAACATTTTAATAGTTTGTGAACACATTTCAGTTCTAAACAACTTGGCTGAGAACCAGTTGCACAAACTACTTTTATTGGATACTTCCTGTCTGTGTTTGCCGCCGGTCTTTTATGAATAAGCCTATCCAGGCTTTTTTGTAAAGAAAATCTGAAAAAGAATAGAGTAGTCCCCTTCTTTGCATTTTTTCCTCAGGTATTATCTTGTATTTCCAATAAACAGTCTAAATCACAGTAATTTAGTTTAAAACTAGAGGCGAGATTGTTAGTTGATGTAAATATTGTTTAAATTAGCATTCCTCTATACTGGACAATAATTCCAGTGTACTTTACAATGGAACAAGATGAGAGTTCACAATGTTGTGTGTTATGTATCTAGTACAGTGTGGAAGTGTTTCTGTTAAATGCAGTGGACTATTTGAGCAGATTCTTGCATGGGATTGTTTTTAGTTCTCCTTACAGTGCAAAAAGTGTATTTTATCTTTGACATATACAAAACTGTTCACATCTCCTTGTGTTTGTATTCTTTTGTGGGAAAGGATAGATGATGCTCTTTGGTTTGGCAAATCAGGTCAGATTGCTGCTGGTGAAAGAACAGGTTTGTAAAGCCAGACCACTCAAATGTCTGGTTAGGGGAATGGAAGAGTTTCCGATGCTTTTAAAGTCATATTACACTGTCACTTTCATTTCCGATTTGTTCTTTAGAAAGTTAAAAATGCATGTTTTCCTTTTGTGTTCAGATTGATTGAAATGCAATGTTACTGTTTGACTATTGCCACTACTGGCCCTATGAATTTTTAAGATGTTAAACAGAAGGGCCCGAATAATACCAACTGAAAACTTGGTTTGTACATGATAGAATATTAAAAAATAACATTCCCCCTATTTGCTCAGTCCTGATCTAGCTTTTCTCCCTGTTGCATTGCTATTACCATTTCAAAGGAGAAAAGAACAGAGAGAATTTACAATATGCATTTCTCTTTCGCTTTCTCTGTAATAAAATGCAAACAACTTTATTTTCTGTAAGGCTATCTCTGACTTGCTTTTAATCAAACAAATATCATACTCATTAATTATTGTTCGATTTAATTATTAATTGAAGAATTGAGAAATAGTTCTCAGTGATTCAAAGAGGTGCCTCTTGAGCTGTCCAACACAGTTATAAATAAAGAAGAATGTGAGAAAGTAGCACTGCAACAGTTCCCGGTTAATGTTAATATGAAAGAACTCGCCACGGGTTATTTGCATTAAGTAATGATGACCTGAGATCAAAGTCAGAGCCCACTGGAACTTAAGATTCCAAGGTAGCCTAATTCTGAGATGTCTACTGAAATCTTCCAGAAATGAAATATAAGCTACCGTAATGGGCTATCAAAACTGTCAAGCTGGCTCAGCAGAATGAGTGACGTGTTTAAGTCTGATCACTTTCAGAAGCTCCGTGAAACTAGAATAGTTCCATCCAAATGGCCACAAGCGATTTCTGTATCCAATTATCAAAAACAAGCTTAACAAAAGCTGTCAAGTGCTGAATAGTGTTTTGGAATCGTGCTGCAAAGTGATAAAATGATTACCCTTAAAGAGAACTTTGTACATAGATTAATAAACATTTCTCCTACTTAGTGATTCCAAAGCAGTAATTAGTTATCAAAAGGAAGTAATTCCATTTTTAGCTCATGCATACACTAAAAGTTTAAATGTTACTTTTGTCGACAAGTTTTCAACAGTGCTGTAAAGTGTGCAAGCACAAAAGGTGAGGATTTAACATTAAGCAAAGCCTGACAGAACATAAGTGCTCACAAAGCTGTTCTTGTAGAAAATCACTGATTATGTAAAATTAATTAGTATAGTTCTGATCGGTAATTCTCTCCCAGTAATAGTTTAGCTGGAATTAATAATCAGCTACTCTTTGTATTTTTTAATGTATGCTTCTGACTTTACTGTGTGCGTTAAAAATAGAGCTGCAAGTTTTTTAGGGAGACTTGCTGCAAGCTCTTATCTCTTTAAAAATAAAATAAAGGCAAGACAAGCTTATGAGAAGAAAGATAATTAAAGTCACAGATGAAATTAAAGAGGGTGGGAGAACTGAGGACAGCAAAGATTTCTCTCTTCTCTCCCCTCCAGAATCTAAAGCAGTAGGGGTAATGAAACCCGAGAGCAGAGGGAAAAAGACTCAAAGGTAGTTTTCTATGAACTAAAAAGAAAGCTGTTTAAAATGTTCAATTCAACAGAAATTTCAATTTCTGAAGCCTTCTGATGCTCTGTTGAGACTAGGTCTCTCTCATTCTCCAGTTTTAGCAGAAAGTAACTTAAACATAGAAATATAAAGCTAGGAAAATGTAGTAAACATCAATTTCTGTTACAGGTACTCTGGTCCTCTGCTGCCAGCACTTTTAATCTATTAATGAGTTTTGTGGTAACTTGCTTTTTTTGTTGCTGCAGTCAACAGTGAGAGAAGAATCAGTTTTCATCTTGAGGAGGAAAAAGTAAATCATCTTTAAAGAAGAAGAAAGATTTAAGTTCAAAATGTAAATGAGTGTATCCTCTAAAAAAACAGAAGTTGAATGAAAGTGTCTAAACTATATAGATTTGAAATGGTCTCATGGCATTCAATAACTTTTAGGTGCAGTTAACTTATTTAATAGGTAGATTATTTCAGCAAAAAGAATTAAAAACCAAACCAGAAGCTTTTGGGGCACTCTGAAATGGATGGTGTTTGTTACTGAGAGCAATTCAACAAAGACAGTTTTTGTGCTTTGATGGCACATTAAGATGCATTCAGAGAAAGATTTTACAATCTGTCTATTAAAGTAGATACCTTGCTGTTTTAATATTTAATTTTCAATTGAAATGGAATCTTTTGGAAGACAGAATAAATTATTTCCCATATTTAAAAGTTAACTGCAGCAGTTCAAAATTACTCACAAGTTTTTTCTTTAGTCCTGCGTGTAGACTGGGATTAGGAGGTAAGGCTGAGCATTATCTGCAAACTTCTGTAGGATTGTTTTATCATCTAAGACAGAAAATAGTGCACAGATGAGGAGCAACTGATGCCCCTGTGTGTGCATTTGCCATTAGCTGATTTTTTGTACATTTGTAGGTGTTTGGAATCCTCTAACACTTGGTCTTCAGAGAATTCATTCTATACAAAGATAAACATTTCACCCTTCTTCAGGCGCTTCACTCAATGGGCAAACAAGATTAGTGTCATTTAAGTAGGTTGTCCAGGATCAGCTATGTTAAGAAAATTAACAATGTTTTTAATAAGTACATTTTGTGAAATAGGAAATGAGATTTAAGGTCTTTTGTAAAGAGATGTAGTCAGAATAGAAGGCAAACTTTTGGTAGCAGAAACATTTATTTTTTTCATTGATTCCTGGTGTTAAAATAGTTGATAGTGTTGGTTTGTATGATAAATAGTATGAAATGTTGAGTATTGTAAATGCTACCAAAACCACAGTATAAAGCATTCATAAGTACTTGGAAGTGAATTTTCTCAGTTACGTGGCGGTAGCTTCAAGGAACACTATGGGCCCACCTTGGGCTTTATGGGGAACTCTGCTGATACTGGTGGAGCTTGTTATGGGCTTTGAGATAACACCCATGCTCTATGAGATTAAAATGTCCTTAAAGTGTTATGGATCAAACGCATTTAGGATATATCACTTGATAAACATAGGTAGGTGTTTCAGGTTGCTGAATCAGAGATGCAGACTATGCAGTAAATAGTTATTATAAATTCTTACAAGGTGCTCGGCTATGATGTTTGTGAACTACCTAAGGGTCTGATTGGAATAAAGGCTTTTATTCAGGTTACCCTATTTCATGCATTTATTAACTGCTTAAGCCCTACTCAGGCTTCTGGAGTGAACTGGTGTCAGACTGCATTTGTTGAGACTTATGTCAAAAGAATCTATCCAAAGCTGGTATTTTAGAACTTGAGTTATCTAATTTTATTTGCCGTACTGCATGTCTTATATTTACTACTTGTAATATTTCTGCTTTTAGGATTTTGCTGTTTCTTCAATGGTTTTCAGTAGACAATAATTTGTGTTTTATGGTGCAACCTACATCATATGGATAAATCACAGCTTCAGACTTCATTGGCTTTCCAGTCATGGATTAAGCCAGGGTAAAGAACGGTTCACATTTTAAAAAATTTCTAGTTTACCTTTGACGTTTAGATAAATTTTTGTTTAGCTTATTAGAACAAACAGAACTAGAATATTTTGTGGAAGACATTTCCTAGTCTCGTATTCTTTGTATGAATTCTGAGTTGTCTAGGTAAGAATTTTTCCCTTGGAAAAGCTATCATCAAGAGAAATTACCGTGATTAAAAATTTTTTAGAACATCATGATGAAAATGTTTTGTTTTGTTTTGTTTTTTCTTAAGAAGAGTTTGTTGCAACAACAACAAAAAAGTAAACAAAATGTTTTAACAATACCAAAAGATACTTCCAGGAGTTTCATAAGGAAGCAGCCATTACTTACTGAAGGACCAGAAATTAAATGAAAGAAATGAAATGTTCTTAATTTCCCATCATCTGCTAAGATGTCATGAAGAAATATGCTTGTAGGAAAAATGTGGCAGATAAAACTTGAAATTGAAGCCTAAAATTTGATTTTCATAAGTATTTGGAGTGGAAAACTGCAACAACTGCAAAAACTGTTTTGTTTGCTTTAGAATGAAGTCAGATTTTAGAACTAAAAATTTTTCCTGTGACTAGTATATGACAGTTTATTTGTCATATTGTGTGAATCAACAGTATTTTAAAATAGCATGGCAACTAAGCTGATTCTTAAGTTGTAATATTATTTTATCTGCAAAGACCTAAAATTACTTTCTTTAAAAACAAAACAAAAAAACCCCAAAACCAGTTATGACAATTTTTCCTCTTATTTGCATGAAGCAATCACGTGTATTCATATAGGGAAAGAACATTGGAGGAAAAGGAAGTTGTATTAAAGGACTTCTATAAGATCTTGCAATGTTGCCAGTGTTGGATAACTGGAAAATCAATCTGAAACCACTGGATTCATAGACACACCATTCGTGTTGTCTGTCTTTTAGAAAATGTGCCTCCAAAATTTGGCACTCAGCCTATCTTTACTGGTGAGGAAAGTGGCTTTGGGAAGGCAGAGCAAATCTCTTGTAGAGCACAAGTCCAAGTGAGAGCCTGTCTGCCTGAAGTATCTGTGGGAACAGTGGATGGTGTTCCTGATTCAACAACAAAAAAAATTAGGGTACTGCTTTGGTGCTTCTTGAAGTAGATCTATCATGTCTTTGTATATAGATGTATGGATATGCCACACAAGTTATGGATTTGTTCTTCAGTGAGACATTTCTTGTTCTCAGTTCTGTGTACCAAATTACTATATTTTCCAGGAAATAAATACTTGAATATGGTCTCTAGAGGTGCCTTCCAACTCTGACAATTACATGATTCCTTGGGCCAACTGAGAATAAACTTAGCCAAGTTCCATATGAAACATTGCAAAGATTTGTATAAAACATTGCATGCTGTGGGTATGCTGCCTCTTGGTACTTAGTGCTATGTCATATCAGTAAACACTTGAGTTGTGCTGAAGAAGGTGAGAAAGGAGTCAGCGGTATGTTATAGCTGCTTATTTTCGATGACTTATTCCTTAATGAGTTCCTTGGCTGGTATGATATCAGCCTGGGAGTGATTTTTTTTTTTTTTTTTTTCCACCTAATTTGATCTGATCAGTTGCAAATAACATTTTTTACTGTGCTCTGAGTAATTGCCCTTGAACAAAAAATATGTGTCAAAAAAGTTCAAATGTTTTGAACAATATGTAGAGCATGTCTAAATAGCACGTAGGCTTTTTAAACTGTTCAGCTCCTGTTGGTCTGCCACTTTTTAACCTAAGCTTCAAAGTAGTGGTGGTTGAGATGGCAGTCTGGTTTGAGATGAATCAGGTTTGCTTAGGTGATCGTAAATAGTAAGTGTAAGTCATACATGCAGTAAACATTCAGATCTCTAAAAAAAGAATTCAGAGTGAAAACAGAAGACTGATACTTTGAGCCTAATGCCCTGAGTGATTGTTCTGACTTATTGTACTTCATACACTCAGTGCTTTTAATTAAAATGAAATCTTCCTATGGGCATTTGGATATATTCTGGCAAATTAATTCTTTTCTTCATTTTTTGTCTTATATTTCACTATTTGTCTTCATCTTCTTTTCTTATAGTTTGAGTGCGAACTCCTTAGAGTAGAGATTTGTGGGGGTTTTGTTTGTTATGTCGTAACTGTACAGCATAAAGCTCAGTGGAGAATCATGTTACTTGATCAGAGCTTCTGTGTGCAACTAAGTCAGACAGTAGCAATAACAATTACACAGTTTTGGAACAATTTTGACCTGCCATAGGACACATATTGCTGAAAACAGAAAACAGATGAAGCACCTCCCTTAAAGGGACCTGCTGCATTGAAGAAATTAAAAAAAAAAAAAAAAATAAAAAAAATCTTTGCCAGCAGCACTGAAAGGAATAGTCTTGTGAACTTTTGCAAACATTAATCTAGAAATGCCATTCTAAACAGACATACCTCTAAGAACAGTAACCTGACATTTATAACTATACTAAATAATGCAACAAAAGAATTTCGAAGGTTCATGTGAACCTATCCACATGCAGACTTTGCAGTTTCTTAAATTATTTACTGTGTTTAGAAACCATCTCAGTGAGTCAGATTTTTGAAACGCAAAGCAAATATTAACTGTTGAGTTGTATGAGAATGTGAGTTTGTGTCAGAAGGAAGGTAATGTAAATCTTGTATGACTTGTGGTTTTGCAAAACAATGAGGCAAAGTACTTTTCCTTTTCTACTAGTACACACCAAAACACACATCTAATTTTTGCAAGGTAAAATGTACCTCTAAATATTTTTATGTTGAATGAGAACATTGGCGTAATATTTCAGTAACAGGAGAGAAATGGCTGGCTGGTTCTCTATCGTCTTGTACTAGTGGCTATGGATTTCATATTGTCAGGATAAAATTCTCTACTTATTTTGGGCAAAATCAGTACATTTTAATGACAGTGGTTATTATTTGCATTTTAATTAATAGCTATATTATCAAGAACGTTGTCATTAATAAGTTTGTTCTATTGTCTTACATTGGAGAGCATAGCTGATTTACTTTAGTCTGATCAAAGTTAGTGAAATATATACAATGAACTGTCTCAGTGCAGATAATCTATGCCTGGTTTTATTTTTTTATTATTGGTTTGTTTTGAAAAAAATTGTGAGTGCCAAGCATGATTGTAGGCTGTAGGGTTTTTTTGTTACATGAACTATTCAGCTGGTTAATGATACTGTAAATAACCTAAAAATTGCTGAGAGTTGGTGGTCAAATTTTTTATCTTTTTAAATAACTGAGGACTGGGAAGAATGCAAAGCTCTTTTGCTTAGGAACAAGAATATGAGTATCGTGCCATAAACTATGGATTCAAAATTCATTCAAACAAGTCCTTTTCAAGGTAAATTAGTTTGTGATAAATTCCACTTTGCCATGACCAGAGTGCTGATGGCATCACCAAGTGCTGGCAAAAATATGTAGGTGTGGGTACAGTTATGTCATTCAAAAGGAAAAGCATTATTCTTTCCAGGAAACTTGAAGCTGACCAACATATAATGTAAGGTAACTTTAAGGCAAGTTAAAGTATTACACATCCTATTCAAAAGTGCTATTTGTCATGACCGCGGTAGTATTATTTCACAATGAAGTAAACTTTGGCTGTTTCTTTAGTACCTGAGATGGTCTCAAACATCTTGGTAGGTGTGCTAGTTGTGTTCATGTTTTAATGAACCTCTAAATAACTTCTGGCTTCTTTAGTTGGTACTTAGCAATATGACTTCTGCATAATATACCAAGTCTGCTAATGTCAGATGCAGTTACTCAGTTAAGGAACCATTTAATGGTATAGAAATTATTGATACCTACCAAGACACAGCTCCAGTTCCAAACTTTTGTATTCCTCTTTAATGGCTCATAAATACTGTTTAATTCATTGTAACTTTTAAAAGAAACTGACTTTCTACTTGAACTCTACAGGGAGGNTTGTTTGTTTGTTTTGTTATTTTTTCGTTTGTTTGGTTTTTGGGTAGTGATAGTATACGTTAGAGTAAAACCCAGGAAACTGTCCTTTCTAGAATATACCCCGGTGTGACTGCTAATAAGCATATATCTCAGATATTGGCAAAGGTTCTTTATAATTCTTGGAAAGTCTGTCAGTATCCCCATGCAAGATATGATTTGTAACAGGAAAAACAGAAGTCTTTACCTCAGACTCTTGTCGTCTTGATAGGTAGCCTTTATAATGGAAGTATTATTATGTGTATGCTAAGGCTTAGCATCAAGGATTAAAGTGTAATTGTCCAAACACTTCCTTCCTAATATATCATGGATTTGTTGGACAAAGCTGTTTTGCTTACACAGATTTGTTCTCAAAATGAACTTTTCTGGAAATTAATTTAAATCATAACTAATTTTTCACCTGTTACAATGGTATAGCTTGAAGTTATTTATTTGTCTGAAACAGAGAAGGTCAAGACTTCGCAGCTGACCACTAATTTTGGGTGTATGTATAAACAAAGCTACTGCACAGCAAAGGCAACAGAGCATACACTATATTTAGGGCTTAATATTCAAAACATCCAGAACTATCTTGTTGCTACATGCTATGCTGGGTCAGTTAAAGAAATACTAATGAATTGCAGCCGCTGTATTTAAAATAAAAGAACTGTACCAGCATCTTGTTCTTGTTCTGCAGTAATGAATGGTTGCAAAATCATTCTGCTGATAATGGGTGAAAATTAAGAAAGACAAAATTAAGACAAAAAAAACTGCTGCTTTCCATTAACTGGTATGCTATTTCAAACCAAGTGAACTTGAAATTTCTTTAACTGGTGAATATAAGATTTCTTAAAATGAAAGGTAGGTGGCTGAAACTGTTTGTACTGGATCTGAAAGCATTCAGTTAATTACAGAAGATGTAGGACAGAACAATGACCTCCTGAGATTTCCTGGTTTATTTTTTTAGGGGATTAATTTTCTTAAGGATTAGTTCAGATACTGCTGGAGGCTGTGTCAGATTCTGGGTGTATTTGCCTGATAGCTGTACTCACTCTAAATGGGAAAACAAAAAATAAATAAATAGCAACATGACGACCAGTTTGTGAAATGTCAGTTTTAATTTCTTGATTGGCTCGCCAAACTCTGCTCTCTCAAGAATGGATAGGAAAGGAAAAGCAACAGTTATTTTTGACATGCCCCTAGGTAATTATATTCTTCTTCATCAGACAAGAATGTGTATGCTTGACTGCACAATTCAGAAATTAAAAGCTGCTGCACTTATTTGAAAGGCATGTTTTCTTTTGGGGTTTGTGCCACCATTTAGAATAATCTTTGTCTCACTTTAGTTGTGATCCTCTCTTGGAGAATCAGAGGGGGTGGGTTTTCAGCGGTTTTGGTGAAGATACAGCTGATCAAAAATATAGCAGTATATTTTTAATGTAAAACAAAAAGGAACTTCAGGTGGGCTTTCAATTAAAATTTAATTGTGATAATATGGAAGACTGGAGCAGCACACATGGCAAAAGATCCTGCTGGACCAGTTTGCATGCTAGAGCATACTTGGCCAAAAAGAGTGTATGTCTCAACCATGAGCACAGTGGTGTTACATGTGAGACAGTTGATGGATACCTTGTCCCTGTTGTGTGATACCACCTCGCATGTACCCTGGGGAGCTGCCTGGTGCTAGATTAAGGCAGAGACATGGAAGCCTGTGACTTCGGTCACCATCTCATAAGAAGGTGGGACAAGAACTTGCTCTTAGAGGACGAGGAGGAAGGGCTCAATTTTTTTTTTTTCCCCCACCCCCCAGCGTTTCATTCTTGTTTGAGTGCAAGACATTGGAAGCGTGTGTGAAGCAGTTCCCTTCTCCTGAATCATCGTTATGGGGCATAGTCTCTCTCATGTACATGGCAGAGGACATAACTAACTTTTATGGGATGCAGGGGTAGCCCATTGCTTTATGCTGGAAGATGAATGAGGAAATTTGTCAAGCGTGGATGCTTCACACTGGATGAAAATTTTGGAATTTAAATGAAAATTGGTTTGTTTTCTGGGCATTGAACTTGCACCTTCTGCAACAGCTGTACGTATTGTGGGTGCTTACTTAAGATTAAAATGAGGCTGCTGTGGTTAAAGCACTAAATATGCATCTTGGGAGCTAACCTTCAGCATTATAATTTGAAAATTCTGGCTGTTGTTGTATATGCAGTAGTTTTTTTTCATTATTTTTTATTTGCCCAGCTCTGTTAATTAGTCAATTAACAAAAGAAACCACAGTAATAAACTTCTCTAGTTCAGATATGCAGTACATAATTCCTACTTCTCAGCTGGCTCATTTATTTCCACTTCATGATATTGACCAAATTCACATCAGAGTTTCTGAATAGTTTTTCTATTTTGAACTTGATAGAGAGGGTTAAATTTTGTGATTATTTGTTGAAGATTTTTATTTTTTCACTTAGGGAAAATTAATTTGATCTTCTTTGTAGCTCACTAGTTTCCTAATCTCCAAAGCTATATTATCACTATGCACTGATTGATTGACTGACAGGGAGAAGTTTTTCTCACCTTTTGATGAGAAAATCCATCTTTTGCCAGAAATGAGCCTGGGTTTTGCCAGTGTTTTTTTTTTTCTAAACATTTTATTCCACTTGAATGTGAAAGTATTTCTTTCTGTACCATTATGCAGGGAAATAGCTTAGTACTGCTTTCCCCATATTAAAATGCTGCATGTGCAGAACTGCTTGCAGTGACTGTTTATGAATATACGTTCAAACCTGCATATTCAATATCAAATTTGAAGTCAGACCCAGATATGTGTAGAATAAAGCTTTCTACCTTTTACTAGTTCATGGTGTTATCATTTATCTGCCTCACCACATAGAGAGCCTTGCAAATAAGATAATTTTGCAGCAGTCTACAGCCAAATCTTAACAGCTTGCTTTCTGTCGTGCTCAGATTCAGATCTGAGCTTTTAATGCAGCTCCTATTCTAAAATGCCTTTTATCACCAGGAGAAAGGGAGAGACAACTGCTTTGCATTTGCAGATATAATGTGTTTTGAGGTTTTACCAAGACCAAAGTCTCTTGATAACAGCTGAGCATATAAAAGTGAGGAGGATAAAACTTCATGATAAATATAGTAGATAAAACTACAGATAACCTTTGGAAAGGAACACTTGAGTAACATGTAAAGCAATAAATTAAAGATATTGCCTTTTATTTTTACTTTTGGTGAAATGAATCAGTTTATGATTTTAAGCCTTATGAGATTTATGACTGCCCAGTGGGGTTGAGAAATAGTTCCATCACCTACAGGTAGAAAATTGATTTTTACTCGGTGTAAGGTGATGTGTAGTATTTCTTTAAATCTATAGTCGGAAGCAGAGCACATCCCCTCATGCTGTACAAAAATCAATATACCAGAGCAGAAGGAAACTTAAGTATATTCAAAACGGTGTAATAGAGCGGAAACAATGCAGTTCTTGAGATAGCACTTGGTACTAACTGTAATAAGGTTTACTCTACATTTGTAGAGGAAAGTAGCCTTTTTTTTTTTTTTTTTTTTTTTTGCAGTTCCCTTCATTGTTAATGCATGTCTCTGTAGTGCAACTGGATTCATAAAGCAAAACAGTTATAATGCAGTTTGTTTTGTTTTTTTCTTCTTAAGTCTTTATCTGCTGATTTTACTTTTGGCAAGCAGGATTGCTTCAGTGTCTGGATAGTATGAGGTCAGGTTAAAAACAGTGGATCAAGGCATCACTTAACTTCAAGTGGCCTTTCAACTTAGATTTTGACTCCTGTCATGAGTATTGTGCTCCGTCACTTAAGTGTTGAAGAGTAACCTTTACAATTTGCTCCCAAATGTAAGTGTGTTGTCATGGCAGCTGGTGGGAGGTTACTGCTACAACACTCAAGCAAGCAAAAGGTGTAGCCTGGCTGCAGTGCAGAGAGAGGTGCAGTTTGAGGTTTTGCAGATGTAGTCAGCACTGCCTGGCCAGCAGGGCAAAGAGTGCCATTGCAGGAGTGAGACCCTCGGCAATAGGTTATGTACCTTCCAGTTCAAATAAAACACACTGAAATCAGATTTAGTTCCCAACCCAAATAATTAAACCTTGATCAGATATAGCAACAAGAGGTGTTGGCATGCTTTTGGATTGCCATTTAGACATATCCATGTCACGCTGATGTCAGTGCAGGTGGAGCAATTTTGCCCTTAACTGCTGCTGCAGACCTGGTAAACCAGTATCAAGCCTTGGTAATAGCAACTTCACCATGGTTAAATTGCAACCTCTTGGGATTAAAGCTAGATTTTGTTTTGCCTACTGGACTGCTGTAAAGATGTTTAATGTCTCAAAGTCATGTAGTGCTTCTTGGGAGTCTGGAGGGGCATCATTCCAGGGAACAGGGGGCCCAGGTTTCTGGGGATGACTAAAAAAAAGTGACTCTGCCATAGAATATGTAACTTCGAGGTCTCGGTCTAAGTGGTGGACGCAAATATCTTCTATAGCATAGTCTTGTGTAACATGGAAACCCTGTGTAAGAGTGACAGACATAGTACTGGGTGTTGAACACAATTTGTAGATGGAGTCTGATATATTTAAGGAAGAAAAAAAGAATTTCAGCTGAACTCTCTGGGGCTGACTTAGTTTCTAATAATATGCAATTAAACAGTACAAAATCAAAAAATATTAAAAGAGGAAAAATGTGCAGCAAAAAATAATGAGACGGTGGGAAGTAGCGTTCTGAGGAAGAAGCATAAAGGATGGGGGAAAAAAAGAATCAGAGCAGGAGGAGGAAACAATAGATCTATACAGCTACAAGTGCTTGTTTTCATGCACTTTAAAATCAGTATAGCATCTACTGAAATTAGTGAGAAAGTTATATGAAGAGATGCTGGAGCACTGACATTAATCTTTGCACTTGGGTCACTTAAACTTACCCAGTTCTCACCATGTTTCTAGACTTTATTGCTGACTGCAAACACCCGGTATCCTTCACACCAGTTTCAGTGAATGATAACAAAAGTAGAAACCTCTGTACTCATTGATGGTGATGAGGTAAATGCTCATTCCTATTACTGTGTCAGGAAAAAATAACGTTCTCTCCAAAAGAGTCATTAGCTATTCCCCTACCAAAAATTAATAACATAATTATTTTTATGTATGCAGGTAATGTGTGTTTAAGAGATTCGGTAAATGGATGAACAACAAGAAAGACCACTGTAAAGCCTGCATCCCAACCAGCTGTGTTTCAGTTGGTTATACGTTTCTGTTTGTTTGTTGTTTGAATACTGCTTAGTTACTGGATTTTAATCTCGCAAAAAATCCAAGTTGCAAGCATTATCCCCACATTAGACAGTTGGACCTAGCATAAATTCAGGTTAGGTAACTTGTGTGAGAATATATTTGCTTTTCCTTAAATGTGTGTGGCTTGTTTTTTTTTTTTCTTTTGAAAGAAAGCTATCAGATCAATTCTAATAACTTCATAGGATGTGGTATCACTGCACATCACACAAATTGATTTCATGTAAGCTCTGTGCATGTGTGTGTCTGTACAGATAGCCTGCCAGGTTGGATCTGTCCGTGTTCAACCTAAGCTGCAGAGTATGCCTCTTTGACAGCTTGGTCAGGTAGATTGCTACGTCCCTGAAACCAAAGAAGAATTACCCTGAGAGAGATTGAAAAAATGTTACATTTGATCTTTTCAACAAGAAGTCATTATGCATTGCCTTTGGGGAGGCACAGAAAACTTCAGAGTAACAGGATGTTTTTTACATTTGGTAGCCTGAAACCACCAGCAGAGAAAGCACTCCATTTTAGTGATGAAACTAACTCCACTGCCACTTGATCTACCAAAGAAGTACCGAATAAAATAATTTGTAAGAGAAGTAAAGAATCTGTAGCTACACCATTCAGCCTCTCATTGCTGCAAATTAAAGCTTATATATGACATTTAAATCTACCTTTTTTCCTTATCGAAGCCTAGTGATATACTAGTCCCATATACCATGAAAAACGTAATTCATAGCAGCAGGATTACAGAATGACCTGTCGTCTTGGTCAGTGCTTTGCTGTTCACGATCGTTAAGTTTTAAATGAGAGTTGCTGAAATTAACAGCTTAGTACTGAACTATTTTTCTTAATGCTTTCTTATGACAGCAGTAGTTGTGTATTGCATGGGTGTAAATATTGGGCTTTTGAATGGTTAACTTTCTATATGGGTATATAATATTGCATCTGTAAACTTTTCCTGAACTCTTCTAGCTCTTGTGCTTGTCTACTAGCAGGCCTTACTATAGATGCTTCTTTACGGTTTCTCCCTCTCCCCCATTCTCCTGGCCAGGGCATCAGCTAGCGTGTGATTTCCCAGGATTATGCCCAGACTTGGCAGATTGCTCCTGGGAATTTGTCTACCCCACTGTCTGGGCATTGTCATTTCTGCCCATGCCAGCTTTGAAACTGGGAGCACTGAGATTTGTACGTGAGAAAGCTTTGCTCAGGTTAGTTATGAGCTAGCTTGGCTTGGGATCTCTGTGTTTATTAGCATGGGTCCAGGAGGCAGGGCTTTACAGCTTGATTTTTAGTGCTGTGAGAACACAGCAATGCACTCCCAAATGTAGACTGATTTGTTTGGGTCTCAGTTTGGGTGTCTGTGCTGCACACTTTTGTGCTGTTGTGTAGACATGAGTAATGAGGTTTTTTAGGGAAATAGACTAGAAATATTTGCAGAGTTCAGTCCTCTGTGACCTTCTGTGTTAATAAAAATGGAAGTTCGTGCAGGGGTAATAATTTTTTTTTTTCCTGGCTAGTATTTTACACATGTGATTGTATATATGCAGTCTTACATTGGCCACTGTTCTACAAAGCTGTGAAGGCTTTTGTGTTCAAGATTAATGTTCCTCCATGTCTTTCAAAATACTGTTAACGCTTAGTTAACATGTCTACCACATTATATAACGTACTAAATTTGTTGCTTAGATTTGGGAAATACCAACAGGAATGACATCTTTTAATGTGTAAATAACTTGAGTGCCCATTAAGAAATGCTTTTAAATATTTCTCACCCTGATTTACATACTTGTGTCTCTTCTCTGAAGCATTTCTGATTACCGAGTCTTCTGTTTATCCTTATTTGAGTAAAGATTTTTTGTTTTTCTGCATTAGCCTTCCCTTTGAAACCTATTCTCCACGTAACAAAGAACAAAGTTATAGTTTTGATTGACAGCTGTAATTTAAAGAATATATCCCTTTGAGGGAACTCCTTATAATAGCTCAGAATATTTGCTTTCTTAAGATTCAGCACCCTTTCTCACAAATGATACAATATTTCTTAAGAGGTTTACCTTGTCAAACGTTGTTAAAATGTAAATAAAGTAAATAAAATGGATTTGAAGCCACAGGGTGCTTTTAATAGCTTTTTGTCTCCGATGTGAAATAAATATGAACTTTAGCTAAACTGCAGATTTTTTTGAGATTGCAGAAAATGACAGTTACATTCCTATGCCGTTCGCTTACAGCTTTGGCTGGCTTTCATTTTTGGAGTCAGGGGGCAAAAAGTGATACCTATGGATTTTGTGTTAAGCAGCGGTTCATAAATTATGGATGAAGTGAGACAGTTATTGGTGTTTAAAGACATCATTCTTGTAGATGAATATTAATAGGGATAAAAAACCTGAAGGAATTACAAATAAAAACTTTTTAAATTAGAGCAACTCAGGAAAAATTACACAACTCAATAAATAACATTACTGATACTGAAACGATGGATTTTTAAAGTATGCACATTTATGCACCAGCTTCTGCCTGTTCTTTACTTAGAAGAGTGATTCTTTGTAGTACAACTCCTTAACTGTTAAGTCAATTTCCACAGTTCTTCTACAAGGTGGTCATTCCTATACAAACAGCCTGAAAGAAACCTTTGTATCATTACCTTGTGTCACCTGCTCTACTCTTTGTCTGTGGCAGTTTTATGTAGTTCTTTGAGAGGGCCCTGCATTGGCCGACAAGCAACCAAAACCGGGAAAATGGGGATTGTTGATAATCCAGTTGTTGGAGGTGTTTTCTTTTGTAGAAGAGCTAAGTATAATATCCACTCCCAAAAGATTACATAAATTTGTTTACTTTTCACAGATGACTAAAAGCAGTTAAGATTTTGATTATTTTTTTTTAAACTTGATTTTCTTATCAAGGGATACCGTAATGAAAATATTCCCAATGAAATAAATATGCAAACTGCTAAGTAAGAATAGACTGACAAGGACAGTGGGAAGCAAGTGGAAATGTTGAATCAACATAAAAGATGACAGTGAAAGTCAGGAGAAGAAACCAAATACAGACATAATATATGGACTTGAGATTCGCATGTGTACTTGGAACTGGTATCCATTCCTGTTAACTTTTTCTCTGCCCTCTCCCTCCTCCTGAAATAACTATCAGTTCTGCATCTCTAGCCAGCACTAAATTGAAACTGTGGCTTGATGCTATGATCTTCTACTGGCTTTAAATATGTATGTTTTACACAATACAAAAATGTACTCATTTTACACAAAATTCTAGAAAGAAATCTGTTTTCTTATCCTTCGTTTATTAGGTTATTTTGTTGTATTGCCCTAGCTTTCTATAGAATGTGGTAGTGATCTGTGAGCTACTGGATAAAGATTTAATGAATTTTTAAAGAAATTACTGAGTTTACCCTTTATTTCTAAATCTTACTGAAAGAAGTATAACTGATCATTTTAGAATAATTCTGGTTTTGTGAGTTCCCAAAGATTATTGGTTTCACATAATTTATTCCTACTTACATTAGCTAATACTTTTTTTTTTTTTTATATATTTTTAGTGAATCATGCACAGTATTCTAGAAATCTGATATGCAGAGTCTGAAACAGTAATTACAGAGTCACTGTGTGGAGCCTTGTGAGATGATACCCTTACTGTGAAGCATTCTGTTTTGTCAATAAGCTTACATCAATACTTGGCAGGTCATTTATGCAGCTTTAATGTTTCAGAATATAAACTAGACAAAGTGAGTAATACCAAATTGGAACTGCTTTGCATCTGCAATTGACAAATCCTATTTTGAAAGCATGCATGAACATGAGGATCAAACTTAGCTTTTAACATTTATATTTTTTTCCAGTGGGGAAGTGTCTGATCCGCTTCTAATTTACCTGTTGTTGATTTCCTGATATTTTTTTTTTTCCTAATCTTTTGCAGCTGAGATGTCCTCACCATTGGAGAAGCAATTAACAAAGTCCCTGACTGGAGTGCATGAAGCATCTGTTATGGAAGTATAAAAGGTTAACCTAAATCCCAGCACACGGAGATGTCAGACTAGAAAAAATCAGCATGGAGAATTACCTGGAGGCACCACAAGGTTAAGGTGGAGCATATGTATGGTAAAAAGGCTGTTTATGACTAATGGAATTAATTTTTCAGGTTGAGAAGGTCAGGCATACAGAAATTAAGACCATCCATGATGACTGGAGATTGTTTTAGGATCCAGATTTAATCTGGGAAAAAAACCCCAAGCTGGATTCTCACACACACACACGCGCGCGCGCGCACACACACACACACCCATATGTCCACACTGAGGACACTTAAGGATTACAGAGATGTCATTAAGTGTTCTTACTGGATGGATTTATGTTTATCAGTCAGCTCTATATTAAGCTACACTTTCTTCCAAATATATTTTGTATGAGGTTCAGCAGGTGGGTTAAACTGATTCTCAAGAAGGCTCTTCCCTCTTTCCGTACCTGACTGTGTAAGCTGTTTTTTTAACCCTTCAATTTGGAGTCCTTCAGCCTGCTTCAAATCCAATGCATGTTGGTGCAAGAGCATCTTGCAATGTGTGTAAAAATTGTCAAATTTCTAAATCTAAATATTGCGGGATCTATTTTGTTATGCCTGAGACCGTGTCTTAAACTAATGAAGTATATGTGTGTCTTATAACTATAAAATTGTGGAAACATTCAGATTGGATCTCCTTATGATATAAGTAGGCATTGTTTTTCCACTGTGTCTCTTGACCAAGTTAGATATATGCTACCAAGTACTTACTTCCAGCTGTTTCCTAGGGTAAAGTTTAATTCTAGGACATTTGGGTATTCTCCAAAGGATTTGCACTGGCTTGCGATTTTGTCTAAAATCTGTTCTAAATTCATTCTGTTTTGTACTCAACATTTGCATGTATGTTTTTTCATTATGTAAACACTCATGCATTAGCCTACGTATGCTAGCTCTGTTGGAGCTGGCACGACAGAAATGTGAATATGCTGGAACAAATTCAGGAAAAAAAGCTACCAAAGAGATTGGAGATTGAAAGGACCAATTAGTGGGAAAAGATTAAATGATCTGATTGTGCCCTTCTCATACAGACAAAATTCAATGGAAGATTATGTATTTGGTTTTGGAGGCAGTAAGGGACAACAGCCAAAAAAGGAGACATAGTCAGGGAAATAGTAACTGAAGGGATCAGATAACCTTCTCAAATGCTTGAATAGAGAAGAAATATAGTTCAGAGCAACAAAATGAAAATGAAAAGGTTAATTTAACTATAAAAAAATTAACTTACAGAAGGAAGGTGAATAACAATAAAATGAGTGAAAAAAAATTGATTAATAGGAAATGAGGACTCTTTTCAGCAGTTCCCAGTGACAGGATGAGGGGCAAGGGGCACAAGCTGGAACGTTGGAAGTTCCATTCAAATAGGAGAAAAAACTTCTTTATGGTGAGGGTGACAGAGCATCAGAACAGGCTGACCAGGAAGGTTGTGGAGTCTCTTCTTTTTTCAGTGGATCAACAGAAAGAGGAGGTCTAGGGAACATGTAGACCCACTAATGAATGAGGTGGGCACCTTAGGTGGTGGAAGGCAGGGAGAAGGTGGAGCTATTGAACGCCTTCTTTGCTTCATTCTTCACTGCTAAAACTGTCCCCCATAGATCCCAGACCCTGGAGACACGGGGAAAGGTCTGGGGAGAGTAAGATGAGTGCAGATTTTCCCTCTGTAGAGGAGGGACTGGGTTAGTGACCACTTGGTCCAACTGGACATCTGTAAGTCCACGGGCTCTGATGGAATGTACCTATGAATGCTGAGGGAACTGGAAGATGTTATTGCTGGGCTGCTCTCTATCATCTTTGAAAGGTCATGGAGAGGTGCCTGAGGACTGGAGAAAGGCAAATATCACTCTGGCCTACAAAAAGCGCATGAAGGAGGACCCAGGCAACTACAGTCCGGTTAGTCTCACCTCTGTACCTGGGAAGGTAATGGAGTGACTTGTTTTAGATAACATTTCCATACACCTCAAAGATCAGGAAAACAGTGGAAGTGGTCAACATGGATTTACCAAAGGTAAATCATGCTTGACCACTCTGATAGCCTTCTATGATGTTACAACTACTTTTCTGGATTAGGGGTGAGAGCAGATGACATCTATCTTAACTTCAAGCAAGGCTTTTGACACTGCCTCCCATAACATCCTCACTAGGAAACTGAGGAAGTGTGGGCTAGATGAGGAGGCAGTGAGGTTGATTGAGAACTGACTCTGTGACTAGACTCAGAGGGCTGTACTTAATGGAGCAGGGTCAAGTTGGTGGCCTGTAACCAATGGTGTCCCCCAAGGGTCAGTACTTGGTCCCATCTTGTTCAAGATATTCATCAGTGACCTGGACGAGGGGACCAAGTGTATCCTCAGCAAGTTCACTGATGATACCAAATTGGGAGGACTGGCTGACACTCCAGAAGGCTGTGTTGTCATCTAGCATGACCTGGAAAGGCTGGAGAGCTGGTCAGAGAAAAACCTGATGAGGTTCAACAAGAACAAGTGTAGGGTCCTGTGTCTGGGGAAGGAAGAATTCTGGGCACAGGTAAAGGTTAGGGGCAAACCTTCTGGAAAGCACTTCTGAGGAGAAGGATCTGGAGGTCCTGGTAAACTATCCATGAGGCAGCAATGTGCCCCTGTCACCAAGAGGGCCAATGGAACCCTGGGCTGCATATGGAAGAGTATGGCCATTAGGTTGAGGGATGTCATTCTCCCCCTCTACTCTGCACTAGTGAGGCCACAACTGGAATACTGCATCCGGTTCTGGGCTCCCCAGTTCAAGAGAGATGGGAAACTACTGGAGACAGTCCAGTGTAGGAGAACAAAGATGATTAAGGGGTTAGAGCACCTCCCTTACAAGAGAAAGACTGAGAGAGCTGGGACTCTTCAGCCTGGAGAAGAGACGGCTGAGGGAAGACCTTATTAATGCTTATGAGTATCTGAAAGGTGGATTGAAGGAGGATGGAGCTGGACTGTTTTCCATGGTTCCCAATGACAGGATGAGGGGCAAAGGGCACAACCTGGAATGTAGGAAGTTCCATTTGAACGTGAGGAGAAATTTCTTTAGGATGAAGTTGACAGGGCACTGGAACAGGCTGCCCAGGGAGGTTGTGGAGTCCCCTTCTCTGGAGACCTTCAAGACTGGCCTCGATGCCATCCTGAGTAACAAGCTCTAGGCAATCCTGCTTTAGCAGGGCAGTTGGACTAGATGATTACTAAAGGTCCCTTCCAACTCACTCAATTCCATGAAATTCCTTAGAGTGTGGAATGGTGGCCCTAGAAAAGCTACAGAGAATCCACTGCTGGGATAATTTAGATAGTAACAATTCCAGGCATTAAAAGAGGTGAAGGCTAGAAAAGACAGGCATTTTGAAAGAATGGAGTAGCGGACAAAAGATGTTCTTATTTAACCTGTGTTTATATGACTATGAGTACAGTAATGGATAGATCTTGCATGTGGAGCTGTTGTCTGGAAATTTAACTATTTGCTTAAGAATATCTAGAAGATGGAAATGCAAGGTTTTTTCCTCATCCTGATTCTGATTCTCTGTGTTTTGTTCATATCATCAGGTACTTAATGCACTTCAAGTCAGATGTGCAGTTGGCTTTTCAGTAAGAACTCATTCCATTTTGGTGTACATCTTACAAACACATGACCCATGCAGAGAGCTGTGGTCTTTCACTGCTGAATACTTGGGTATATACAAGTACTTGGACCCTGGAAACACTGCTTTTGTTTACAGCTACAGTATGTGGTCTGTGGGGTTTCTAGACTGAGATTACTTTTCTGTCTTCCGTAAATAGAATTACAGATTTGAAATAATTAAGAAAGAAGTTTGGCTATTGTTTTGGTGGTTTTTTAGTTTGTTTTGTTTTGTTTTGTTTGTTTCTGTGTGTATGTGTGCATTTTCTAGTCCTCTGAAAATAATTTCTTTATTTTCAATACTCACTTTGCTTTTTTCTACTCACCATAAGCCATGGCAAAATTTTCTTTCTGTGACCTTGGTTATGTAAGATGAGATGTTTATTTAAATTACGCTATGCAGTGTTTAGTTCATTATGTAAACCTTTGACAATTACTAGGATCTTTTTAGATGTTTTACTCCATTTTATGTATTGCCTGTAGATAGTTCTTCTACCACAAAGTGTAAATTCCCCTCTTGAAGCAACAAAAGGAATGTCAGCGTCAGCATCAATAATGAAGTAACTGGTTATTAGATTTGCATACTAGCTGATGTGTTTGGGGGCTTTAGATTATTTCATTAGTTCTACCTTCTTCCTGAAGGTTAACGTTCTGGTTAGACAACCTTGTTTACCACTGCTAATATGTCCCATGATTGATTGAGTCACCTTAACAACGTTTCTGTTTTTTGTTAGTTTTTTTTTTCTTTTTTTCTTTTTTCTTTTTTTTTTTTAACCCCTTCATGGTATACCTGCCTTCTAGAAATGGGCATGGGGAAAAAATCAGAACTTATGCAAAACTCCTATTTTTTTTTTCTGTTCGAGACTGGATAGAAATGCCCATGTGTGTTTTGTTACTGTTGTTTTTCTGAGTATCTGTAGTTGAGCTTTGCAGTCCATGATGCGCACTTACTCTACTCACCTTTTCTTTGGCACAAGTTCCCCGAATACATAGCAGTTGTCACATCCTAGACAAAAAAAGGAGTTTATTTTGGCAATGAGACCGTTTTTATTTAAAAAAACAGGTTGTTTCAAAATTTGCTTGCCTCAGCTCTACTTGTGAAGGGGAGGGATTCAAGTTTTAATGCTCTGCAACTTTGTAGCGGATTGCATTTTCCTTCTGTTCTAATATTCTGTCTTGTCTTTATCTGAGATGGCATCTGCAGTGTCCTTGTTTAAGGAAAAAGAAAAAAAGCAACCCCAAACAAACCGCAAACACCATCTTGCAACAACAAAAGTCTGCAAACCACTTGTATTATCCAAGTAGATATGCGAAAATTCCCTAAGCAGGAGAAGGAGGGGGGGAAGAAATTTATTGAAAAATAAAGTTTTCTGCTGATTTGGAAAGTAACTGGACTGTGGCTAAACAACTTAATTGAAAATTCATCCTTTGATAGGTTTATTTCAAAGGCCTGCCTAATTGATGTTTATTATTCTCACCATCCATATAAACATGAACTTATATTGTGCTTGCTCATTTCAACTGCTGACTCATCTTGTTTAGGTTTTAATGACTACAGTCTTATATCTGTATTTTCATATCCATATCAAAAATGCTGAGTGTTAAACACCTATGAGGAACAGATGCACCTGCTTTATAGTCCTGGTCTCATACATAGTGTTCCAAGTGACGTAAGGACATACAGCAGTTGATTATATTTCTTTTTACATTTACTGCCATGTGAAGAACATCTGTTATAAACAGTAGTCTGAGAAAGAAAGTGTCAAGAAGTGAAGTACTGCAAGAATTAAAATTGATGCTATCTTTCGCAAATGTTGAGACTGTCAGAAATTGTACGAGCCAGCCCAAACTATCTGCAGCACGCAATTTGATGCCAGCCTGCTGTTAAATAACCAACATTTAACAACAAATAGCATGTAGATGTACTTTGTGGTTTAAAACATTGTGTTAAGCATCATTAAAACTGAGTCTCCGTAGAGTCTTGTTAAAAAAAGTCCTTTCTCTCTCTGTAATAAAACATTTATCTCTGACTGTTTCAATTAAGGCTCTAACAGTACAAACAAAATATCTCCTAATTCAGTACCACTCTGGAGAACCACTGCTACTGTCAAGTTGCAAAGGCAAGTGGAAAAAAGTGACTATCTTTACAACCCCCTGTCTAACCAGCAAATGAGAAGCGTTATATGGCTATATTTTCTTGGTTTTCTCGAGTCCATCATCCCTGTGAAGTTCTGTATTTGCAAATATTTCAGTGCCAGTGGTTCACTATTTATGTCAGCTGCAATCCCCTTTATGTAACTCATTGGCACCAAAGTTTAGGATTCATAGAAGATGACATGCTGAGCATGTCTGCCTAGGCTGCTTGATTGAGCGGTGTTCAGTTGCAAACTGATGGTGTGAAGTATTCTTACTTTGTCTGGTAAAAAAAAAAATAAAAAAAAAAATTAAATATACGTTTGGGCAGTTTACCAGCAGTCTCATTGTGTTTGGAATGAATTGAGTTCTTCCTAACACTGTTTGGATTAGTTGTTGGAATACATTCCTACAGCACGTTCTCTGCCTGGGTGGAGTCCCACTGACTTTTTTTTGGTTGTTGATTCGTACAGTGCTGGAAACTTCATAATTTGATAGAGTTGCCAAAATGAACTTGTCCAATTACATTCTCTGGGGTGTCAGGTCTTAATTACAACACACAAAGGGAAATTGCATCTGTATGTCAAAAATTTAGTAGCTTTCAGGCAACCCTAACAGATGAGAATCCTAAAGAGCTTCTTAATTCTCTTGGACTTTTAAGAGTCGAAGACTTTGGGACTACAATAGTTCCGAAAATGGTGATAAAATATTAGGTATAACAAGTAAAACAGGTATAAGCTTGATCTGGTGTGACTGAGAGGAAGAACAAACTGCAGGTAAGCGGAGTTGTTTTCTTATGCTGTAAATGAAAAATAAAAGCTGTGAGTGAGATAAAACTCTGCCAGGATGGGTACTCAGTGTTTACAGCATGGAGAAGGCTGTTATATCGTACTCAGTGAAATAATGATTGCTCTTCAAACTATTTATTTTGAATTACATCTTTTTCAAATTAGTTCTTTTTTAAGCCGGATGAGACTACTACTGATGTATTTACAAGTTTTCAGGTTTTAAAACTACTCTCAAAGCCATATGAACTTCCAAGGATTAACCCATGTTTCTTTGAGTTACAGCTCAGCTCTTGTGAGAGTAATAATGACTAGGGAGACTTTCAAATAAAAATAAACGTAAATTCTTTTTTAAAGCTTTTGGCATTGGTGGCCAGGAGTGATAATGTGCACTGACCTTACTTATTCCCGTCTGTCTGTCTTTGAGTGCTGCCCTCCGCCCCAGAGACAAAATGCTCCTGAAAGACCTCTTCCTGCTGAGTCAGGAATTTATCCTTTGTTTCGAAGGTCCATAAGAGTCTCTTTCCTAAGATTGTACTCCTTCTCATAGTTTTGGTCAGGGAACTTGAGAACTGATGTCATAATCACATAATCAAGTTCCTAAATACTAACAATTCCTATTTGTAGGATACTTACATTCATGGGAAAGGGATATGTAGAAACATTAACGTAACAGTGGATCTTCTCAAAATAGGGTGTCAACAGGTCCAACAAACATGTATGGGATTTGATTCAACATTTGTTTATATATATTTGATATTTGACGTTTTTACATCCAAAGTGTAGTCAGTAACACCACGTTAATACAAAGTTTGGTGCTGTTTTGAGTTGCTGGTTATACAACATGTACATTTGGGTGACTACATTTGTTTTCTTTATTATGAAAAAAATAGAGATGTTAAAAGAATTTTTAGGCAACGTAATGTACATAATTTTTATTTTAGCCAGTGTAGCATAGGTTTAATTATTACTTCACTGAAATCTTTGCTTGTGTCTGTGAAAATGCAAATAGTATTGTGGAGAAAATGAATGGCGTCATATACCCACAACAGATTTCACTGCAGACTACAGCAACTGGTTTAGATCATGTTATTAAAAGCTAAAAATGTATTGATTTCTTGTGGTCTCAGAAGGGCAATGCATTTTCTCCTGTTCTAAGTAAAAATAAACCAATAAATGGCTGCATTAATGATGCTATTACTGGGTAGCAGCAGTATGTTTCTTTACGTCTTGGGCCTCAATCATGCAATCACTTACTCATATGTTTTATTCTAGGCAGCTTCACAGAGTCATTATACTCAATTGGGTCATTTGTCTCAGAAATGAATTCACTAAAATCAGACTTGGTTCAACTCACACATTCACTTCTGAGTGAATGTGCGTTGGCTGCGCGTTATGAAAGCCTAACCTGGAGAAAGGTATTTAGAACTATTGCAAGTAGTGCAAATTGCTATACAGTGCCTCACTCCCAATGAATTTCAGGCTGTCTTCATTATTAAGAAGATTTATATACTTCATCTTTTGCAGCAAGATAAGTGGCATATGCCAACACCAGAGAAATCACAGCATAGATGAAAGTTGGTAATTTCTTCTGTTAGTTACTTAGTCTCTCATAGCCATGTATTTCACTTCTTCCAGCCCTCGTTTCCTCCATGCATGTGACCTTGTCTACTTTTTCTTGTGAAAAACTAGAGTATCGTGTCTCCCTTGGGATTTTGTAATAAGGCAGATAACATTTCTTTGGTACTGAAGATAAGTCATGAAATGTCTCTAAGAGAAACTGGAGTCAGGTGTTAAAATTATTTATTTAAATTTTAGTCACTCAACTTATGTGAAAAGGTCTCGAAATACATATAGAAACAGCCTATTTTCACTTTTAGGACATTTTAGAGAACTATAGAGATATGAAGTGACTTTTGTTGCTAACAGCTTTTGCTTGTATCGGTACATACTGTGATATAGGTAACAAGAGTTATGTAGGGAGGCTGTAACTTCATTATACCTTTATATTCAACTTGGATGTGTGCTCCAAATTAGCTGGCAGGACTGCACCAAAGATGTTCTAATGGTTCTTGATTTATTAAGGGAGTTCTGGATAAGTGTGAATGCCAGACCCACATCTGCAGGTCTACCAAAGGGCCTTGACTTAGAAGCCCCAAAATAAGGAGTTAAGAGAACAGACACGGAAAGAATCATCAGCTGTGCAGGATATATTTCTTCCTACTTCAGGCTGTGACCACAGAATTACAGAATGATATGGGGTTGGAAGGGACTCCGGAGGTCATCTAGACTAACCGTTCTGCCAAAGCAGGTCCTCCTAGAGCAGGTTGCACAGGAATTTGTCCAGGTGGGTTTTGAATGTCTCTAGAGATAGAGACTCTACCACTTCTCTGGGCAGCCTTTTCCAGTGCTCTCCCACCCTCAAAGTAAAGAAGTTCCTTCTCATGTTTAGATGGAACTTCTTATGTATAAGTTTGTGCCCATTTCCTCTTGTCCTCTCGCTCAGCCCCACTGAAAAAAGACTGGCCCCTTCCTCTTGACACTCACCCTTTAAGTATTTATATGTGTTGATCAGATTACGCCCCCCTCCAGTCTCATCTCCAAACTAACAAGACCCAAGTCCCTCAGCCTTTCCTCATAAGAGAGATGCTCCAGGCCCCTTATCATCTTTGTGATCCTCTGCTGTACCTTCTCCAGCAGTTCCGTGTCCTTCTTGAACTGGAGAGCCTGGAACTGGACACAGTACCCCAGATGGGGCCTCAGCAGGGTGGAGTAGAGGGGGGAGGATGACCTCCCTCAACCTGCTGGTCACACTCTTCCTGATGCACCCTTCTTGACCACAAGGTCATATTGCTGGCTCATGGTCATCTTGTTGTCCCCCAGGACTCCCAGGTCTTTTTCCTCAGAGCTGCTCTACAGTAGGTGAACCCCTGGCCCGTGCTGGTACAGGGACTTATTCCACCTCAGGTGCAGGACCCTACACCTGAACTGGTTGAATTTCATCAGGTTCTTCTCTGCCCAACTCTCCAGCCTGTCCAGGTTTTGCTGTATGGTGGCACAGCCTTCTGGTGTGTCAGCCACCCCTCCCAGTTTTGTAAGATCAGCAAACTTGCTGAGGGTACATTCTATCCCTTCATTCAGGTCATTGATGAAAATATTGCAGAGGACTGGTCCCCAGTACTGACCCCTGGGGACCCCCACGTGTTACAGACCTCCAGCTAGATTCTGTGCCACTGATCATGATCCTCTGAGCTTTGTCTTTCAGCCAGCTTTCAATCCACCTTGCTGTCCATTCATCTAATCTGTACTTCCTAAGCTTACCTACAAGGATGCTGTAGGACACTGTCAAAAGTCTTGCTGAAGTCAAGGTAGACAACATCCACCACCCTCCGTTTGTCCATCTGGTTATGCCATTGTGGAAGGCTCTCAGATTAGTCAAACATTATTTCCCCTTGGTGAATCTGTGTTGATTACTTCTGATAGGTTTTTTTTCTCCTCCAGATGCTTCGGAATGATGCCCAGAATGAACCATTCCATACTTTTTCTGGGGATGGACGTGAGGCTGACTAGCCTGTAGTTTCCCAGGTCCTCCTTATCCTTTTTGAAGACTGGGATGACATTGACTCTAGTCCTTGGGCACCTTGCCTGTTCTCCAGGACCTTTCAAAGATGATGGAGAGTGGCCCGGCAATGACTTTCTGCCAGCTCCCTCAGCACTCACATATGCATCCCATCAGGACCCAAGGACTTGCAGATGTTCAATGTACTTAACTGTTCCCTAATTTGGTCTTCCTCAACCAAGGGGAAGCTTTCTTTCATCTAGACTTTCTCTGTTTCCACCAAAGTGGGGGACTCCTGGGAGCTGGCCTGAGCTGTAAAGACTGAAGCAAAGAAGGCACTTAGCAATTCCACCTTCTCTGCATCCTCTGTCACTGGGGCACCTTTCTTGTTCAACAGCGGGCCCACATTTTTCTCTTGTTTTCCTTTTGCCCCCAAGATACATGAAAAAACCCTTCTTGTTGACTTTGACGTCCCTTGCCAATTTTAATTCCAAGTAGACCTTGGCTTTTCTCGTTTCATCCCTGCATACTCTAACGGTATTCTTGTAATCTTCCCGGGATCAGTCACTTCTTTCACTCGGTATAAACTGCCTTCTTCCACTTGAGCTTTTTCAGAAGCTCCCTCCTCAGCCATGCAGGTCTCCTTCCCTGATTTTTTTTTCTTTTTTTTTTTTTTCTTAGGATTGCACTGATCCTGAGCTTGGAGAAAGAGATACTTGAATATCATCCAGCTCTCTTGAGGCCCACTACCTTCCAGAGACCTAACTCCATGGGATTTCTCCAAGTGTTTCCTTGAAGAGGCCAAAGTTAGTCCTCCTGAAGTCCAAGGCTTCAGTCCTGCTTCTTGTTTTGCACATATTACCCATGATCCTGAACTCTATCTTTTCATGATCACTGTAGCCAAGGCTGCCCCCAACCTTAACATCCTGGCAATTTATTGACTTGCAAGCATTTCTGTTTGACTCTTTCTAACCTACCAGTGTTACTGGAACTCTCCCACAGTGCACGAATTGGAATCTAAATCCCGGATCAGACCTCTGGATGCCAGATGGCACTTTGCCAATCTTATTATACGAAGGAAAAATATAAAAATCACCTTTAGATTCCAGAGCTGTCAGAAAAAAGTAGTTCTTCCCAGCATGAGAGTCAGCTGGTGGGACAAACAGAGAGTTGTACTCCCTGTTCAGAAGTCTTGAACATAATAAATGTGTGTTGCATGTGCAGGCAACAGGGAGGATATGACCTTCTCGCCTCAGATGCAGAAAGAAAAGGCATGGCAAAGAAAGGAAGGAAAGATTTTATCAGACTGAGAATTCCCTTTGCTGTTCCCAGCCAAGAGACGTCTGCAGCTTCACTGCTGACCACATAGCTCCAAATCCACCAAAGTTGCATCCTGGCTAGTGAAAAAACCACAGAGGAAACAATTTATTTTAAGTAGACCTGCATCTGAAATGATAGCTTAAGAATAATTGTGTTTTAGAGCTAGGAGTAGTCTCAGTACAGGTGCACCAGGCATTTGATTGCCTGTATAATCAGCAGTTAAGGCACAGCTTAATTTCTGCAGATGGAACAGGGATAAACTAATATGGTATCAGTCCTGGATATCCACGTGTTCTTACTGAACCCTTCCATCTGTTAATAGAGGAATAATAGGAGGAATAATAGGAGTAAAAATCACTTGAACTGTTAACATGACACTTCTGTTTGAACTTCTGAATGTCTGTGTTCATTAGTGTATCTAATGAATGCTAAGGGTGTCATTGTCAACAACCAGTTGAAGACTGCGCCTGTTATTTTTTTCTAGACCCTGATGTCTGGTGACAGATGAGTAGAAGTATGCGTACGTCTTACATTTACTCCAGCTCTTTTTCCTGTGAGAAGCATAGACTGACCTTACAGTTAACAATGCAGGAGTGACATTGCAGACCTCTATTTACTGAATTTTATTTCCAGACATTCTTATGTCTTAATTTACAGTGTGTCATGCAGACGATCAGAATGTTCACAATTAAAATGTCTCAGAATAGGATCACACTATAGTCACTAGCGAAAATAAAGGAAGCGGAAGATACATGCTGTTAATTAGGACTTTTCAGATGAATAGGAGATGGTTTAGATTGACAGACAATATCTTCTATTTTAAGTCTTGAATTTGTGTCTTGAACTCATGTTTAGTCATTTAGGTATGCCTAAGATTAGAAAGCTAAAAGAGGTTTTATAGGAAAAATATATGTTTTTAAGGGGCTACAGGTCCTGATATCAATTAGAAAAATAACATTTTTTTACTTAATAAATCTAAGGCCCTGATTCTTCAAACTGGTCTGTGTATGAGGACTTTTAGGTCTTGTTATTGTTCTTAGTAGCTACGCACAGATTTAAGGTTCTGGATATATTCTCAGAAGAACTTTGATTGTTATTATAAGAGATGAGTATTTTAGTGTTAGCTGGTGTAAGCAATAAAGATTTCCAAAAGAGAGTGCAGGAAAATGTTGTCGTAATCAATATAGAAGCAGCTGCAAAAACCTCAATACCTTGAATATCCGGTAAGCGTTTCCAGCTGCTTTATAAATTATTATTATAGCCAATGTGCATTATCAATAACAGTACTATTTGCATACATACTGCCATAGAGGCTTTGGAATATGAAATGTGGAATAAAGTAACGACACAAGAAAGCTAATATATATAGGTGCAGAAGTGACAGCACACTAATGGCTGTAAAGAAAGGAATTAGCGGTTAGTTAATTAGCAGATTGATTTCATTACCAGATTTGCACAAGAGCAGCAGAAAGATCTTAAATATTCCACTTGCACGGCTTGCATCTTCCACGTGGAGTCTGACAATAGTGATCAAAATGGTTTATGGTGAATGTTAAACAGTGACAGCTCCAGGTCAAAACTTTAAATAGGACACACAAATTCCCCTTAGATGTTCTCTTTAGGTGTTCATGTATTGATTGACTGAGAACACTTTCAGAAGTATCCCTTCTCTGCTGTGTCTGCCAGATGTTCAACAAAAAGCTGAGCTAAAAAAAAATCTTGACAAAAGGTGCCTTAGTAACTCCCCACTAACACAGTCAATTATATTAATATCCAATGCAAAACCTTTCTTGACTTGAATTATTTTGTGCATAAATCTACTTTACTTTCATGGAAACAAAATGCACTTTTTTTTTAAATTTATTTTTTAATGTTTTTAAGTCATCCTGAGCGCATCTATTTAAGTGCTTTAGGTTACGTAAGGAATCTGTTTGTGAAGAGGATCTCTTAGTTATCCCTACTCATTCCGATTTGGTTTGTTGTGGAGCTGTCCCAGTCACTGAGGACTGGATTCCTTTGGGATGAAACTAAAATTGAAGATGCAGTCCAGGAGCACACCTAGCACGACCCAACCTCTAATCAGCATTCAGTTCACGAGACCAAGAGATACTTTGGAAAAAAACCCAAAACAAACCACAAACAAAAAAAACCCAAACAAAGCCAAGCAAAATAAAACTATTATTTCTGAGTACTTATTTGACATACTCTTTGGACTTGATTTTCTGGACTGTGTTATTTACTGATGTAGAGAGAACCATCAATGGCTGAAAAGATTTATTGGCTATGTCACGTCTATGATCAGTTTATTTTCATGCCAAAATGAACCCCAAAAGGGAGTTTTAGCCAAATGGCAGTTTCTGGCTTGATCTGGCATGGTCATGGCATTTGGCAGCTGTGGCAAAGGAAGGGTAGCAGAAAGTTATATGTGTGAAGCTAGTATGACACTTCCCATTTCCTTGTCTTTATGATTGTGTCAAACCTAGTGTCTGTAAAATCCTTGATGGTTCACAATGACTTTTTAAAAAATTTGTTCACCTGTCATACTTTGTTCCATTTACACTTCATTACAGCAAGATTTCTAGTGCTGTCCTATAGAAGAATAGCTCTTGGTGTAGTAGGTTATATCAGACAACTGCACTTTTCTGGCAGATGAAATTCTATGAATCAATCTTACACAGATTTTCTTTTATTGAAGGAAAAAAATCTGATGGGAAAAAATATTCTCTGACACAAAATAATTATCCTATGGCAAAATGGTATGTGCATGATTTATGCAATGATTGCACATTGCATAGTTCTTTTTATTTTAATGAATGAAGATGTGCAATGTCATATTTATGAAAAAATCTTTTAAAATACCATTAATATCAGATCAGTATTATTTTATTTCACATAAATAGGCCTCAAGCATGTCACCATCAGAAAGAAAAACAGGAATACTACCATGGACCCATTTCAATAACAGATCAGTTAAGATCCAACCAAACAAAAATTAAGAAAAACCCCAAACCGAAGTTATTTTAAAAATGTCTTTTAAAACAAACAAAATAATTTATAATTTTGCAAATGTAACTTTTGAGGAAAAAACAAATTTCTCTGTCTGAATATGAGGGAAGATAAAACTGTATCCTGTTTAAATGTGTGGTAGTTTGTTGTCTGTTTTTTCTTTTTAGAACATGGGCTAAACTGGGAGTAGAAATAGGGCTTTCCTGTCTTTGTGGGACTAGACACACACCCTTTTCACCCACACTCATTCCCATGGTTAGGAGGACTTGTCACTAAATTTCCCTTAGGATTGTCATCTAGGAATGCATGATCATGCAGCTCAAGGACTGGAATAACTATGAGTTACCTGATAATACCTTTCTGAATCTTTTTTTAGAAAGTGGTATTTTACTTCAGGTTCATGGAACATTAAATCTTAGGAAAGGAACAAAGAAGATGATCAATGCAGTATTATTTCTTGGAATTACTGATGGAAACAAATTCTCACCAACTGTGCTGAATACAAGCAAAGCATTGTTGTTTTCCCTGGAGAGAGAAAATTATGGTCTTTTTTGTTTAAAAAGAAATGCAGACATTTTCTTTCACAATAATTAGTGATGATGCATGGAGTGAACTGCTAAGTATTCATGACTAATGTGGATAGACAGGGCTGTCCCTTGCTAATCACAATGAATATTGGCCTGTCCATAAAGAGCAAGGAGTGATGATATCAAAGGGAACAGTCAGCTATTACCAGGGCAAACTCTTGGCCATGAGCTTCTGCAGATGATAATATGAAAAGACAGAGATGAAATTAAAAGTAGTGTTAACTACCCAGGAGGGAGAAAAACACACAATTGTTTCCTTGCAGTTACTCATGTATTGTACCTTATTGAGACGGTCTTTTTCAGTTTTATTATATGCTTTTTGAATGTACAAAATGCTTTGGAGTTATTTTTATATGGTGGCAACTGAATGGCTCCAGCAACATAGAGAACAATCACTACATTTAGTACAGGTGGGTTGTTTTTTTATACCTTGTACAGTCGTTGCCTTTGATATGAAAAATATTTTGCTGAAGCATGACCAGTGGCTATGTCCTTTGGGGAAGTGTTTGAACACACAGACTTTTTCTTTCTGCTTAGTTAGTAACTTACCCCAAATCCCCCATATTAAGGAGGCTGGGTGCCTATTGGTGAGGTCCAATGCTTCTGTCATCGTCTCTGGCCTGTCTCCTCCTCAGAGTATTATTGGTGCAAGTGTCCACAGTAGGGAAGTGGAACAGTTGGTCTCCACAGCATTGTTCTCTCCCAGTCTGTAGAAATTTAGTTGGGTTGCTAATGGACTTATTTTTAGAACGGTTTTACAAACTGTTTCTGTGACAGACAAATCCCTCTGAAACTGTGGCAGCTGTTGAGAACTTGCTCATTATTGATGTTGCTGTGCTGCGGACAGCATTAAAGTAGAGAAAACTTCCTGACCTCTCACAGATCCTCAGGGATTCATTGTGGTTTAGGGAATTAATTACCTTTTTTCTCCAAGGGTAAATCTTTTCAGGTACAGTTTCTTGGAGTATATCTACATTGAAGTCCCTACCTTGACTGTTGCTCATGCAGAAATGCTTAGTTTGCCTTAAAAAAAAAGTAGCTTGAGGGTTTTTGCCAGTGCAGAAAGCCAATGGCCTGGCCCTGTGCAGCTGGGTATTGCATCCCGTGCTGAGTCTTGTTGCTATCACAGCCACTCTGCTAGCAGAACCTGAGCTAGCTTGTCAATAACTGGTTAGGTATGTTTGTAGTACCATGGTTGAAGTGTGGAGGAATCTCAAGGAGTAGCCTGTCTTCTAGTGGGAAATAGGTGATGACAGAGTTTGAGGAGGAAATGCCAATGGGCGGAGGTTAGAAGGATGTAATAGTTTATTAGATGTTGGTCTCTGTTAACAAGTAAAATCTCCCATAAACCTTAGGCCATGAAATTCAAGACTGGGGACAATAAAAGATTTAGTATCAGACCATTAGGAACATTTGTCGTTTTGGGATCAGGTAGAGAGGTGCTAGAAGTCTTTAGAAGATGGTGGTGTGGAGGGAAAGAAGGACAAAATAAGGACCTGACAGGAGACAAAGGATTAAAACATCGTATTATCTGGCTTCTGAGTCTCATTTTCTTTCATATAAATGCCTTTAATAACTTATCTACTGCAAAAGCCTTGTTTTCATGTTTGCCTCTCTTGTGTATGAGGAAATGAAATATTACCCAGTTGTTTTTTGTGTGTGTTTACCTCCCCCAAAAGTCAGGAAAGTGGTGACATTTTAAAATTATTTTCTTCGACTTGAATTTTGTTTCTTAAATTATGACTCCTTATCCACTGTGTTAACCAGCGATTGTAAAATCACAGCTGAAAGTTCACCTGTGCCCCACAATTTTTTCTGTAAAATAATGAATAATCTATATTGTATAACTTGATTAGTTTTAAATGCTTAAGCAGTTCTCCATGTTATAAAAGTACAAAAGTTCTTATTTTTTAACAATGTAACATTTCCTTTTGTAAATACAGAATATTACTGCTCTGAGGAAGTCCCTTAAGTGCCTAAAATATCTCAAATTTGGCTCTGTTATTAGCGTGAGTAGAAGAAGAAGTTGTGGGCAGAATATTGCTGGAATTGTCAAGAATGCGTCATGAACAAGTTGAGTGAAACAGTTTAAATGCTGTCAGGCTGCACGTCACCAACACCACCATCCTTTAAGTAAAAAGATACTTGTGGTAAGACATGGTTTACTTGTTATTCAGACAGTATTTTGGTTTTTTATCATGGTGTGGACTTCCAAACCTTTCTTTACTTGTCTTTTCTTGTGTTTAAGCTGAAAGAAGCACTAAGTACAAGCTCTCATGCTGATCTGCAACTCATTTGAAAAATGTATTTAGAAAAGCCTAAAGATTAACTGTTATTGAAGTATGGTTATGGTGGTAGGCTGACTTTGGCCAGCTGCCCACTCAGCCACTCTCACTCCCTTTCCTCAACAGGACAAGTAGAGAAAAGATGATAAAGCTCATGGCTTGAGACGGAGTGAGGGAGATCACTGCCACAGGCAAAACAGGCTCTACTTGGGGAAAATTAATTTATTGCCAATTAAGATAGATTTGGATGGTGGAAAAAACAATGACAAAATTGACATAGCCCTTCTCCTTCCCTTTTCCCCAGGCTTAGCTCCTCTGTGGATGCAGTAGTGTGGTCCCCTCCAGGGGCTGATGGGAGATCCCTTCTCCTCTGTGATCCACTCCAGGGTCTGCAGGGGAAGACCCTGTTCCTTCATGGTCCCCTCCAGGGGCTGCAGAGGAATGTTTGCTTTGGTCCCTGGAGTTCCTCCTCCTCCTCTGGTCCTTGTGTTCACAGGGCTGTTTCTCTCACAGATTTTCTCCACCCATCACTGCTTGGGTGGTGATTTGGTCCTTCTTTAATACGAGTTCCCCTGAGGGGCTGGGCTCTGTGGTGAGTTGGTCAGAGCCAGATGGAACCAGGGCCCATACATTGTATGGACGTGTTCTACTTAACTTGAAACAATATTATGTAGTTTATTAGACAAGGATAGTGAACTGCATTGAGTTTTAACTCTGTTTGCTTTCATTTCATTTTCACTACTGCCAGTAATACAGGTAACAAAAGCAAACAGGGTTGTTTTTTTGATTATTCGGTTTTAGTGAAGACTAACTAAATCATTAGCAAATCTGGGAATTTTGTGGTAAAATGCATGCTCTCACTGTGGCAAGGAACGTGTGGAATTCCTTAAAGCCATACTTTACCTAGGTCTCATGCCTTCAGCTTTTAAATGTATGCAAAACTGTTAGTGCTTAACTGTAACCTCTTGTGGGACCTTCTGTGTTAGCTTACCTCTGTTAAGGATGGGTGGCTTTGGGCCAGTTTTTTTATACTTTACCTATTTTATTTTTTTTATTTTTTGGTGAGAAATAAGTCTTTAAACTCCAGGCCTCTATTAGTGATAGCAAGAGTTGTTATGCTAAAGGTGGTGATATCTTGACAACAAGGGGAAGAAGGGAAGGAGAAAAGGTGAGGATATGGGCTTCTGCACACCAGAAGTGCACTCGTTTTGTCCTGAAAATCTTAAAATAAGTAAAGATCAAAGCAAAGTCTGTGTGCTGCAGCAGGGTATTTAGGTATGCAAGGGCTCAGGGTCTGGTCCAAGGATGAAACTGTCTTTTCTTACTGAAGAAATCCTTTCTTTCTGTGAAACCATAAGTTCATGTGACTTACTTGCGAATGCAAAAATAATAATGTGAGCAGACAACCCATTTTTTGGCCACATTTTCTGAGAACAGTTGTTTTCTTAAATGAAGTTCATTAAAAGTGAGTGGTTTGCCAGGAGTTGTCTTCCTCTGGCAAACACAAGCCATACGTGTGGAAAGCCGGTAGCGCATCTGTAACCCCTTTGACCGTCACCAGTTACTAAACCAGTGTAGCTTCTTCAGGCTATCTTATGCTTTCATTTTGATTTAAGCTTGTAATGTCACTGACATATGTCTACATGTCATGTTATTTGAATGGAAGCATTTTCAGAAGAAAAGATATTTTGCTGTGGTTACGAGACTGTGTTCATTTTTCAGAGGATTGTTGGTTCACCTCTTGGCTTGTGCCCTGAAATCATGCACTTGACTGGAACCTTAATGTTATCATTGGTTTAGTCCTCAGATGTAAGAAATCTGGAACTAGAAATTCCTACTATGAACAGTCCCAAGGCTTTTAAAATTTTTTCATTTTAATTATTCAGGAAAAGATGAAAAGCATCTACATCACAAACTAAATTTCCACATGTGTGTACTGGGGACCAGAAAAATGCCTGAACTAGATAGTGTTGGAGAGAGACAGATAAATTTGTTGTGTATTGTTTCTGATTTGTTGGTGTCTGTTGTGAAAATGCAGAAGCTACTGTGGCTCTTGCTAGATGGAAGTATATCTGCACTCTTTCTAGCCTGCTAGATTTGAGAGGTTGCTGCGGGATGGCTCATCCTTTATCAGACTGCCAACTGCAGGGCCTGCATAGGGATGGAGCAAACCTGTTATCTCCTTGTGGGACGAATGGATGAAGATGCTCCAGAGAGGGAGGAAGCTGTGCACTTACAAGTCTTATATAGATAACAGAGATAAAATTCTGCGTTCAGGTGGAGGTGTGAGGAGAGTCAGTCAAACTTGGTGCTTTTTGTTCCCTTCACATGCCTTTCAAACCTGATAACTCTGCTTAGGTATCTGCAGGGAAGAGGGTGGCCTCTGAGGAAAGATGTAACTGGGGCAAGCAATTACAGGCCTGGGAAATAAAAATCTGCCAGCATGCAGTCAGCCTGAGCTGCTGGAGAGTGGCAAGGAGTGTGTAAGTGCTTTTTCTGTTCTGCTTTCTTTCACTCCTGCCGCCCCCCTTTCCCTCTTCATCAGGCTAAATGAACATCAAGATGGGAGAGCCTTGGACAGCATCCATGTTTTTGTCATTGCAAATCTGGTATAAGCCAGTAGAAGTAGAATAGAATAAATGCAAGAGATGACTGACCCTTTCTGAAGACTGACATGTTAACTGGTGGACTGGAATACCTGCTTATTTTAGACCGTAAGTTTTCACTGTCCTAATTAAAACCAATAAATTTTTTAAAAATAGCCCTGTTTATAGGATTTGATGGCAGAGATGACTTTACAGCTGTTTTAAGATGGTAGCTATCACTTCATCTCAAATGCAGCACACAGAAGAGCTGCATATAAATAGTGCTGCGCCCAGCCAATGTTTTACAAAAGCAAGTGCTCCAAAACATCAATGCATGATTCCAGGTTTTTTGCTAGACAGCTGGCTCCAATCAGAGTGGCAATTTGTTACCTATTAGTAAAGTCATTTTGCTGCTGCCTGTACCATAAACAGAGCTTATTTGACTCTCCTTTAGAAATAACAGTTATTGTTAACCCCTTTTACTGATAATACAATATATGGTAGTAATAGTCACATAGTACATAGAGCGCAGTTCTTTGTGGCATTTTTGATCCCTTGTCTTAATTGTGGCTATAAGGAAAAAACTGATGTCAAATGGAAAGGGACAGGAAATGAAGTAATGCCCATTTTATGGCAGGTCTGAACTTGTGGAGCTAGTGTATGTAAAATGCTATCAAGATGAAAATGATGAAATTTCTGCTTTGATCTTTTCAAACTAGTTAAATATGAGATCTTGACTTAGGAGGAATGACTAATGGGCCACCTGAGAACTGAAAAGTGTTTTATGGGAGACTGTAATCCCTGCTTATTGCTTAGCATTTCCTGGAGTTGTCTTGCTACTTAAGACTGAATTTTTCTGAGCAAGGCCTGAATAGAAACTGATTGAATAGAGATTCTTCCTTACTGAGATAATTATTTATTTTTCAAATATGCTGCATCTGGGATTTTTGAAGGAATATCTCAGCTTTCTTCAGTCCAACTCTTAGGCAAAATACAAGTAATAATACAGGCATGGCTAACATGACTGTGTATGAGCTAATAAGAGTGAGGAAGCAGCTCAACATAGGTAGGTTCGTGAAGAATTTCAAAGCGTAAAAGGAGTGACCTAAATGATTGGTAGAGTAGGCTTTACAGTCTTAGATTATTGTGGCATTAAAAGCACAGCAGTACTTTTTCTGAGTGAGTGGAAAAGATGATTGTACACATGGGTTACGTTCCAAGCTACCTGGCTGTTTTGGGGAAGGGAAAGCTATATCCTCTTTTAGATTCTGCAGAAGAAGCAAGACCCAGAGACCAATTAAAAAAATCTGTAGTAAGTCTATAGTAAGCATTATTCTTGGGCTCCATTTACAAATTTCCTTCCTCAGACCAGTTTAATGAGCAAGTTTTAGGCAGTGCTGACCTCATGCCAGATTTGAGATGTTATCTGTGCTGTTACAGTTGTGAGGTGATGTCAGGACATCTTAATTTCTACCTGAATCTCTTTGTGAAAGCATGCTGCACTTCTGTGTACTGAATTCTCTTTAGAGCCTCATGGAGTCCTTGTGAGCCTCACGAAGTCTTAAAACCTGTATAGACCAAGAGCAGACAAAAATACGTCCCTGTCCATAGTTTTGTGTGGATTTTTATTTATTAACTTATGTTAATCAAGTGTCTTAAATGTAAACGTTTTTGACAATTGGTGGATTTTTCTCTCTCGGTGAAGGGATGCCTCTTCACTTCTGGTTCAATGAGGAATATGCAAGTACTTAGCAGAGGAGCAGTAGATCCGGTTGCTGTTTCTCATCCCATGATTGAAGTGGAAGTGGGATGCGTCAAAGACAGCAGAGCCTTATTCTGCAATATCCACCACAAAAAACAACATTTAACCAGTCTGTTGTCACAAGTGATTCAGCTATGTTGATCATATCACTGATGCCCAGTTGTCATGGTTTGAAGTAAAACAGAACCATCTTTCTGCTCTGTAATTTTACATCTTAACTAAGCCTCTTCTAACCCTCTGAAATTAATGGTGTATTGTGGAGAAAACTGCTCATTCTCAGAGTGGTAAGACCAATGTTTGTACTTCATGCCAAGGAATGGTATGCAGGGAGGTTCTTGGTTGTACTTATTGCTATAACAACCAAGGTCAGCCAGTTTCATTATTTGCCCCATTGGAGGGTTAGAAATTGTAGAGGGGTCACACCTGTGGAGAGGAGTGGACAAGACAGATTACCCTAACCTGGCAGCTGGGGTATTCCATCCCATCAGCCTCATGCTCAGTGTAAAAGATGAGGGATGGAAGGGTCAGCTCTCGCCAGTGGCCAGCGTCCAAAGAGGACCCTGTCTTTTTTTGCCTTTGATCCTGATCCGTATGTTCCTGACTCCAGATCTGGAATCCAGTTTCCATCCATAGCCAAATCCAGTCTGGGACTTCCCCAGGGCCTGCTGGTGATGTGATTGTCATGTTTTAGTTTTGTGGGTTTTGTGTGTGGTTTTTTTTTTTTGTTTTTTTTTTTTTCCTTCCAGAGGGGAAGGGCCATCTGTCAGTCTGGTTTTGGTAAATTTGGCTGAAACCACAACAGGGATGTGAAATGAGACTTTGTATGTGCTCCAGTTCCTTAAATGGATTGCAGAATCTTTTATCCTTTTCAGTGAAATCTAGGGAGAATTAAAAATGAAAGTTAATTTTGTTTACAAAGTATGCTTCTCTAAACACATTTACTTCTGGGGCAGAAATTTTTTTTTCCTGTCTCTCTGGCAATGAGAGAAAGAGATGCTACCTAGGGCAAAGCACGTGAGCCTGCCTACTTTCTGCAGTTTATTCTTCAGCACTTGGAGTTGTATCAGGGACATCAGAGACTGTGCTTTTGAGTATTCATTTATATGCTTTCAGTCCTTTGAGTCTTGTTCTATACACCTGGTATCAATGAATTTGTCTAATTCCTTTCTGGACTTTCTGATAGTGTCTTTCTCCACAACCTCCTGTAGCAGCACATCCCAGAAATTTCATGTCCACTGTGAGAAGAAGTACCTTCTTTTCTCTCTTTAAAATGAATCCCTGTAGTTTAATCAGGTGCCTCCTAGTTATGGTGTTGCAAAGTTCTGCACGTTGCTTGGGTGATTTTTTAAATCTTTATCATCTCTCTCTTGGGACTTCTCTCCAGCCTTCACACTCTCTCCTCTTAAGGCAGCTTTTCAGTGTGAACCTCTGCAGCACTCTCAAGTGAATATTGTTGGGCTCTCCAGACTTTCTGACACCTGATTTATTGATCTAGTTTTGACACTGTTTGTTTACACCAAGCTGACAGAGGTCCTCTGACCTTTCCTGCTACAGGGAGTAAAGCTGAGTGTGGTCTTCAGCAAGGACCAGCAATGCAAAGCAGGCATTAAGCGTCTCTTCTAGGGTACTAGGCAGCTCAAGTACACCTCTCACACCTTTGTTGTCAACCCGTTTCTCTGTTAACCCCTTCCTGACTTCTTCATTTCAAGCATTTCCAAACTTCTTACACTGTTTGAAAACTCTTTTACGAGGCACCCCTCAAATCCCTTTTTAGTTCTTCAAATTTTCTTTTTCGGTTGGTCGTCTTCTGTTGTAAAGACTTACATGTTCTCCTTAACTGACCAAGGTTTCAATTCCTTAAATGCTGACATTTTCTATAAGATGGCCTCCATAACATTCTTTCCTGTTGAGACTTGCTTGGGTTTTATTCCATGTACAAGACTTACTTATTTTTTTATTTACTCTACTTGCAAGAATCTTTTTAAGTATCCTCTTCCATTATATAATAGAGCTTGATTCCTTGAGCAGTTTTGATATTTTTATTTAATATACATACATCTTGATCAGTTTAGTTATTTTTGAAGTCATCTACAGATTAGCTTGTTTTCTGTTGCTCAGTTTGAGTTGACATCATGATTTTTCTATGGTTCAGTCTCATTCATTACTCTGCTATCATGGTTTTCTCAAGAGCTATCCTCAAAGACTAGACTAGAAATCCTGTCCAGATACTTCTAAGATCGTACTGTGTTGAATATTTAATTTGTGAGATTAGTACTAGTCTTGCTCCTTTGTGGATTCAAATCAGCACTTCTGTTTTTCACTTGGGTTGACATTTATTAACTAGTAACTTAAAATGTATTTTGTTATTCATCCTTGTGGTGGCTTTAGGTTCATTTAATCATTGCAGAAAAAAATAATAATCTTGGAGTTATTCTTTTTTGTTCAGGGAATGATTTTTAGCCTGTTTTCTTCTTGTGATTTTAGAATAATGCAGTCACCTTTTCTAGTTCACCTTCATATTGTGGAAACAAACGTTCCTCTCTTTGTGTGTTTATTCCATTTAGGGAATGGGGGGTTAGAGAAAGGGATTTTGGCCTTGTTCTCTGGTAATAATTTAAAATGTGCATTCCTCTGCTCATTGTACATAAATACTATTATAGCTAAGGGTATGTTTCTAAAACTATGAATTTCTATTATAGAATAAATGCCAGCTTCCATTTTATCTAAACTTTATGATATTTTCCCATTTACTTAGTTTCTATTACTTTATGCTCTCTGCTCTTTTCCCAAATGATAACTAAAATACCCATTGTTCCTGAATTGGGATGAGATTGCTTACTGGAAAATGTAACAGAAAATTGTCATTGCTCTTAGGACATATTCTTTGTTTACTGTAGCTTCTTCTGTTACCACAAAACTCTCATTTTGCCATGTCCCAGCAACTTAATTTTTTTCTACTGAGCCTTCTGAATACACGGGCAAAAATTACAACATTCAAACACCAGTGCATAAAATCACAAGGTTTAGCAAACAATCCACCAGAGAGGCATCAGGTTATATATTTACCTTAGCTCTACCTCCATTATTTCGGCGCTTCCCTACAACAGTAATAAAATGTGTTCACTAGCCTTTTTGAATGCAATAAGAATTTTAATTTACTCTGGAGGAAGAGCTAGTTCATAACTCAATAGAACTGACTGGGCTCATAAGTTATTTAGTTCAGCTTCTTGTGATAAAATCTGGACACGAAGCCATTTGTTATGTTTTGTCTGCCCTCTCAGCCCTGTAAGCTGACTCAGAGCTAAACAATTAAAGTGGCAAATTGATTTGTTTATAATGCAAATCTGAGCTAGATTGGTAATAATGCAAAAGGCATAACCAATTACGTGTTTCATGTTGTAGGTTAGCCTGAACTGAAATAGATTTAACTGATCTGTGTTCAGGGATGCTGTACAGTTACTGATTCACAACTGCCTTGTAGTTCTCGGTGGCTGTAAAGATCTGACACTGCTGTCCTCAGAACTGCTTAGGCACATGCTGTGACAAAACAGGTTTGTTTCACCTTTGCTTTTACTATGGTGGGTAATATAGAAAAGAATTTTCCATATATAATTTTTTGGGGGTAATAAAAAAGAGCCCATGTCTATGTGCCCATGTATAAATTGGTAATTTTATTTAGTTGGAGAAAAATGGAAGGGAAATAAGAATGTAAAAAGTTAAGACAGAAATAGTGCCGAGTAAATATATTATTATGAAATGTTAAATGAAGAGTTTAATTTTTCCTTGCAGAACCTTTGTGCAAAGTTTGAAGAAAGTAGTCTTAAAAAAGTGAAATTGTCAACAAAATCAGTCATTAATCACTGTTGTCCATCTCTGACTCTAAGCTTCATATTAAAGGCTATACTCCAGCACATGGCAGGGGCCATGTTATAGAATTTCCTTGCAACACAGACTTGGAAGCCTTGAGGTACAGTTGACTATCATGTAAACTCTTGTCTTTGCAATTAAGCCCTCCCCCACACCACCCATCCAACAGGCCTGTGCTACAGTGGTCTGGCCTCAGTTTCATATTTTCATACAACAATAAGGAATTTATATCTTTTTTTCTTTCTTGTTAAAAACTTATTCTCATCATATAGAATAAGTGTGTAGAGGTAAAGGACAGTAATTCACCAACTCTTTTCTTTTTTTTTTTTTTTTTTTTAATGCAAGAGAACTGTTTTCACAAATCATTTTGTGCTGACCGGGGATCAAATCTGGTTTTAGTACTAAACAAAGGTCATTGCAGTGACAAGTAAGTTCCATTTTATTAAAATGCAGCTCTTTAATATGTGCATCACATAGTATTTTTAAAAGCTTGCAACAGTGGTTGGAGGCTGTATTTCCTTGTTGGCTTTTCAGAGACCGTGATTGTAATTCTTGAGTGGATGCAGCTTGTTGAACTAGAGAACACTAGAGAAATTCTGAACTGATATATAGAAAATGACCGATACATGAAAATGATTCAATATTAAGTTAGTATTTGGGAAGACTTAAACTATTTGCTCTTGTATCACCATTTCCACTTGGCTCACTTCTCAAAATAATTTTGGACAATAAAGAATTGGCAGATGTAATGGATTCTGTAACATGAAAAATTCAGTGCAGCCTAAGGGACTCTACAGCACTTGATTGCTATCATTTTGTGTGAAAGTGTGAATAAATTTGAAGCAATTGTCTTCTTTTGTATTAGGATGACATATCTTCTGATAGTTCTGCATCTTGTATGCAAATAATGGTACTGGCATATATACTAGAAAGTTTTTTGAACTGTCTTCAAAGTGAAGTAGGATCAAAGTGTCAAGAGTGTAGATCAAAACCATCAAATATCCACATATATAAATATATATCTATTTATGTATGTATTTTAATCAAGAGTTCAAAGGAAGATTATAAACACTGTCTTCCTGATTTCATTAATGGGAAAGCAAACATTTTAAAATCAGTGTTCAAGCGTCATCATGATGGAGACAGTTGACTGTAAGAACTGAAAGATGCTTCACTTTATATTAAAATAATTCTCCTCTCCCTAAAATGCTGAAAATATTAAAATAACTCCCACTGGAAAAGTTCTTACCCTAAATATGGAGTCATTACCAAATCTGTTGATTGGATGAATAGATATTGTAGATGAAATAAGTTTTCTGTGCTGATATTTTTCTTCTCCTCTTTATAAACTGTAATGTTGAAGACAAAATAGATTAAGTAAAAGGGCTCAATTTCTATGGCTACATAGGTTTTCCAGGTTACGCACATTCTGGACTTTCTATAAACCTTTTAAAGTATTTAAAGATACATATATAAAGATATATAAAGACTTTTAAAGTATTGTTCTATTAAGAAGTGAGGTTGCGTGAATAATTGTAGATATCAATTTCTACTTTGTTTGCTTTGTACCTGATTATTTTAAAGTGTTTGGAGACTTAATGTTCTTCTGTGGTGAATGCCTTAATCCAATGCACCAGGAAGCTTTCACTGTTTAAGTATATTAATGGTACGTGTCTCTGGTTTGCTTTCTATACTTACAAGAGAATTCATATATCTGTTCCTGTCTGCATATTCTTCTAAGTTTATGTATCTAATTAATCATAGAAAGTTTCAGCAAATTCAGAAAAGTTCTGCTTTGGGTGATAAAAAGCATACATTTTCTTGGAAGTTTTTTTTCTGACTTATAGATGCAATTAAAAATTATGCTTATTCAGATAAACGGTCCTAAATTAGAAAACTGATGTCCTGATCAATTTTTGCTATCTAGTTTTTATGAAATTTTGTTATTCGAACAAACTCTCTAAACATTATTGATAGTTTCATTACCAAAAGTGGTTAATAATAGCATGCATTTGTATTACTTATTCTTCTACTAATGATTTTCAAGATATTAATTCTAGCTATTTTTATTGCTGTTCTAACCTGATATTTGTTTATACTTATTTCATTACTTACCGTGTTTAATGTACCCGCATATCAAATCCAGTCTAAATTTCAGCATAATTGCAATGGGGATAGTTTTCATCATGTTCTTCATTGTAAATGAAGAAATATTTTCTGTTTATTTTTGTATAAAATGTCCAGGGGTTTGGGCAATATTGACCAGCTGGAAACTCTGAAGTTGTTTTGCAGGTTTACAAACCTTGCTGCAATGTACGTGTCTGTTAACGTACATCTGACTTAAAACAATCCCCAAAACATTATCAGTAGGTAGGGTTATCATTAGTTCAGCCATTAAACGTAGATGTGCGGCTACTGGTATGGAAATAATTTAAAGCAGTGATTAACTAAAGCTTAAGAAAATCCATTTTGCCGGGTGTGGCTTCACAAACTGGCAACTGGAGCAATGGAAAAGCACCACTGATGGTCACAGGCTGCTGAGATCTCCATTCTGAGCAGAGGCAGAATGGGAGAACATCATCCATCTCCTCCTCTTCCTCTGGTTTGTACATCCTCACTCCTAAATATGCTGTTATGTTATATGGTTAAGCTTGTGTTTGTTGTGGTTTTAGATAGTAATGATTCAGAAGACCGAAACTTTCCATGTGAGTAATACAAAGAAGTGGGACCTAGCTCCAAACTCTGTAGGTAGAGAATGTGAAAGACAGAGGATTTTAGGCTGCACGGTGATCCAGGCAAGTATTTTTCTTGGGGGGATTCATGAGCATCTTGTATGGCAGAAAAGCTTTTTAACTCTTCATTTCAAGCCTTAGTCACCATTTGCCACACATGATGCAGCTTTCTGCATACTCATGTAAAATCAAGTCACCGATGTTCTGTATTTAAGGAAATAACTTTCCCCTTCAAAAAAACAAACTGTAAATCAGTTTGTTTATTATTTGCCCTGCCCCACCTCATACCCCCCTTAATAGAGCAAGCACTTATAATTGTTTCTGTTATCCCAGTGCATAGGGTGTGTTGTTGCAAAGAGATGAGTGGGCAAAAAACAGGTGTTGCTTGGTCCTCGCTTTTTCTCGTGTTTCTAGGTACTTTGTCCTGCTTCCTCTCTTGTGCCAGCACTGGTATCATTATTGATCCTTTTGTGAGCTGTATGTTTTTCGCTCATGGAGAAATCTAATGACTGCTAAAGCTATTGCAAATTAAAGAGTGGAAGCATGGAGCTGGGAAGGATTGAAGAGTGTAGGAACAGCACCTCTTCCCAGTGGCCTCTCAGTTGGATTATGCCTCTCTCAAAAATGCAGTCTGAAATGTGTGGTCAGGAATTAAGATGATGTTAAATGTCAAACAAGAAAAGCAAGACAGTGGTTGCCAAGGTATCTAACAGTCTAAGTAGGTGCATGAGGCAGCAGATAGGTGTAGAGAAGAAATCTCAAGACAAGTGAGACAACACTGCCTGCTCTCAGCGTGTCAGCAACCTCCCTATTGGCAAAAGTAAGTTGTAAGGAGAAGAGTGGGGCAACTTTGCCCATTTTCAGAAAGCAATGTCTCCAGATTGATGGAGTACAAGGAAGAAGTGATAGAAGTAACAGATTAGTTTTACCTGTATAGCTGCTAGAAATTCTCTGTCTACTAATGAGTTTGGAAATATTTTTCTTTTCTCCACACGATAGGGTGGACTGTCCATGTGCATTATTGCCATAAAATTACGCATAGAGACACTCCAATCTGCATCTTGAAATCATAAAACAAACAAGAGAATCAAACAACCCCCCAGCAAAAACAAACAAACCCCAAATGAACTAATCCCAGTATTGATCCTGAACCTATACTTCTCAGTTATCTCACTGTCTTTAACATTAGCTATTAATTAAAATATATTAAAGTCTCTTGGTTGGTGCGTGTTCAAAGGGATCTTAAGGCACTTCTAGCACTTAGGATCTGATATTCAGCTAGGATAAACTAGTCTATTACCAGTGGAGGTCATTGGTCATAATTTAGAATAGTTGTCTTTGGAGGCATGGTTATAGGATGTTCAGAGAAAAAGAAGAGCTGTTGCTCTGTGTAGCATTACTGTCTACCTGACATCAGGCCATAATCTCTCTGACTTTCCAAACTAAAGATAGAACAGAAGTCTAAACTAAGATTTATTTAGTATTAGAGAACTACGGTTTTATAGTTTGTTCTATGGTTTTGATACCTTATTTCTTTTTATCATCATCAGTTTAGTCTTTCTGACACTGCTTTTTTGCATGTAAGTGCCAGTGCCACTTACTAATTGTTTTTGAGTGGTCTAAACAGCACTCCACTGATGCAATGTGCCGTATCTTATTATTCGTCTCTAAGTCAATGAAAGTAATGCATTCATGAAGAAATATTTGTAGAAATGGTGATGTTGCTGGAACACTGACAGTAGTCTTTGTAAAAATAGGGCCATTTTCATCTATTTAGTGTGTGAACAAGTGCCACCCAACCTAGTGCAGTTCATTATTCAGATCAGCCTCAGCCTGTTGATTTCACTGCAAACGGCAGTAAGATGTGCTTTGATGACTTTTACTCTCTGCTGTGTAAGTTCAGTAAAGGAAAGTATCACTTGCTGCACCCTTTCAGATCAGGTTGACTGCTCTTCACCTCCTGTCAGAACTGTGTGAAGGAAATACGTCAGTGAAACAGGCAACTTTTTTGAACTTTGGTTTAGTTCTGATGGTTGGAGGCTGTGCTGCATGCATGTCTTGGTCCTTGATAACGGTTCATATTTGTAGAGCAACATCAATCAGAGTCTCATGGATGTTTCCTTGACGTCTTTCGACTCTGTCATTAACACATGATCTTTTTTGACAGATTCTTACAACAACAAGTTTTCTCAGTTCAGAACAGCTCTCCTTTGTCAGCTGAGAAGTTCAATAATATGCCAGTAAGTTGGATATCTCTTTAAAACACTACTGTATGGTCTGAAAGGAAACTAATTCAAAAAGAAATGGTGTCCTTTCATAGCCAGACATAAAAAACCAGCAAGGTAACTTGAGGTAGGGAAAAAAAAAATCTCCAGAGTCCACCATCTATATAATGAACATTTTTTCCATTCCAAAGGCTTTGTCTGAGAATTATCACTATGTGCCGATGAATGTAAATAGCCAGAAGCTGAGGGGCTGACTTTAAAGTTGAACTTGCTATCTACTGGCCATTGCTTCTGCTTTTTATCATCTTTATGTGAGTTTGGTTATCTAAAATATTTGGTCATGTTCTCCTGTGGTATGAATTCTTGTCCATATTTTAACACCCACTGTGTATGTATGTCTGGGCATATTCATATGTTCCTTTTGTAGTTATTGTAGTATCACTTGTTTATGCAAGAAGTATGCAGAAATGTGTTTATAATTACATTGAAACCAGAAAGCTGTCAGACTGTATTTCATGCAGGTTCATTGAGGCATTAAACTCAGCGTGGTTTGTGTTTCAATAGTTTCCGAAAGATGGACCCAAGCTGCTGTTGTCCCCCAACCCGTTATTTTCTTTGGTGTTACTACTTTGGCGTCTAAAATTACCTTGCTATGACAAGTTTATTTTTGAGCATGTCAGTAGTGTCTAGTTAAGTTATTTTTCTAGTTACGTTTTTTTTTTTTAAGTTATTTTATCTATCTCAACTTCCAATAGAAAAGTTCATGTACAATGTTTAAAATGTGAGTACTGAATGCATGTTTAAAGGAATTTACTTTCCTAAAATGTTTTTCTTTTTCTTTTACAAAAGGAAAACTTGGGATGCAATGCTCTTAACTGTTTATGCTTTCATGTGTAAATAGAAATGTTATAAGAAGAGTTTAACTAAATAAACTTAATGTGTTTCAGACAGGACCTATGGCAGCCAGAGCTTGAGGTTGTACCTGTTTATTTCTTTTCTATATAGGGCACACTCTGAAGAATGTAATAAGGCTTTTAAGCTGATAGCTACATTTTATTAGAATATAAACTGGAATAACTAACCCTCTAAACAGAGAAACTTCACCGTGATGTGAAACAGAGACTAGCAGTAAAATGAGTTTATAAACAGCTTTATCCCTTTCAGATCTCTTCTTGCTGCTTAGGCAGGGTTTTGCCTACAAATTTGATTTCAGTTTCTGCTGGCTTTCTGGGTCCACTGGTTTCTTAGCAGTTTCCCATGCTCTGTGTGCGTCACGGTCCTGACTGATTAATTTCCTCTTTCCCACTTTCTGCCTCAGCCTGTGCTCTGCTCCTTCTCGCTTGCTCTCATGCTCCCCAGAAGAGGCTTCCTCTCCTCACCCACAGGGTCTTGCCACTCTCGTTTCTCTTTAGTTCAACAGATAAAATAAGAACAAATAAATAGTCTGTCATGGGGTCATAACTAGTGAATCAAGCAACTTAGGTATAAATGCTTGTTTAGAAGAACACCAGTTTGTTACCAATAACCTGCAAGTGTAGTGGCTAAGTTAGCTTGGCCTTGGCTAGATGAACTTGTCCCAGTCTTCCATTGAGGTGCACCAAAAGGAAATGGCTAAGCTCTGGCATAGGCTGCCCAGAGTGTCGGTACCATAGAGCCCTGTTTGTTTTTTCCTTTTCCACAGATGGTTTTCTTTCCTCACATCAAAAGTTAGCAGCCTGGATTCAATGCCACCCATGTTGTACTGGTTTTTAGTTGCCCTTATGGATGATCGGAGAAGAGCAATGGAGAAGGTCTTCAAAGGGAATGAAGGTGCCCTGCCTGTCATTAGCTTTGACGTACATCCCTCCTCCCATTGCTGCCACTTTCCAGATCTAACCTAGCAATGAAGGCTATTTCTCACTGGAAGTTGCTGTCAGAAGAGGGGAAACTGAAATCTTTGATGTTAGTAATATGATTTTATTTTATTTTTCCTTAGCTTTATAATGTGTGCTTGAACTCAGCCTCCCGGTAAATGCTTGCAGATAACCATGTTTTTACTTGAAAGAAAGTTTTAAAGCTTCTGTCAACAGGTGAGGATACACTTAGAAAGGTGCAGTTTTACAGCACTGAGGAGCGAAAGGCTGTTAAGGTTTTACAGTGTAATAGCCACAAGAAACTCCTCAAAAGAAGAGCACCCCAAGCTGTGGTGTCATGGAGGCTGTGGCTGAACTTGAAAGTGGTGGGAATTGCTCTTTCTACATAGTAAAAACAAATTACGTTAAAGGCAGATTTTGGGAAACAAACATAAGTTGTGATAAGTTACAGAGGTCAAAATGGCAAACACTTAGTGTAAAGAGAACTCTTTTTTGTATGTAAGGTTTGTTTCAAGACTGCATATTTTTGTCTCTTATTCAGTCTTTCAGTCATACCTTGAACTCTCCTTTGCTCTTTTCTCCCATATTTCCTTTTCTGTTCTCTCTTTTATGCCTGGAAAACTCTATACAGTAGTACTTTTTTGCTTCAAGCTCTACCTCAGAAGGTATCAGAGCGGTATGTGATTTAACTTGATTGAAAATAAAGGCATTTAAAAATAATAAAACCATCAGTCTTGAAACACTAGTATTCTGTCTGTGTGATTGCAGTGTCCTCATATTCAATCTGTCCATTTTGCTTTTCGTATTTATATGTGCTCTATATGTATTATGTATGCTGTTTGTGTGTTTTTTGCCATTATTAGTAAGAGGCTATAGACTGTTTCACCTGGCAAATGTAGGGTTTCAGGATTTCAGTTGAATATAGTAGTATAAATTGGGTTAAGTAGTAGAAACTGGTGTAGTTAATTATCGTCATATATTTTATGGTAGGTATGAGACAGCTAAATGTATTTTCATCCAAAATAAAGGCAGCTAGTTAGAAATCCAGATGTTCTGTGTGAAGAAATTTGGCTGATTATTGATACATGAAGGGGTATGTTTGTGTGGCTGAACTATCTCATGCAGGAAGCAAGGAGAGAACTTGGAAATGGAGAAGGAATATTTTATGCTACCTGAGCAGACACAAGCTGTGTTCTTCCAAGACAAATTTTTGGAATAGGATGAATGATGGAGTTCTGATGTTGTGAGAGGTAATTGTCTCAGTTCACTTCACTTCTGTTTTTAAAGAAGCAGAATTTGATTTGTTCTTGTAAACAAGTATTTTGTACCAGAACTGTAATTCAAACATCAGTCTCTGCTTTTGACTGATATAAACCAGAAGACCCTGATTTTTTGGATTTGAGTACTTAGGAGCTATAACTGTGCATAGGCTTGACTTCATAGAAGTTAATTTCTTGCTCTTCTCAATATTATAATCTGATAATTACTATGGGACTTTATTTATAAAGTCTCATCTTGTCATATAGGTACAACTCTTCCTCCTCTTCAGTCTTCCGAAGCTTTGCCAATGTGACAGAAGTCACTAGCAGCCTAGAAGAATGCTCGGCTGATCCTTTTAAAGGAGTTACCTGGATCTACTGCTTTTAAAATGTCAGACTTTGGAAGCTGCTAACCTAACATATTCCTGAGTTAATACAGGAAAGCGTATCATCACTAGTTCAGACATACTACTTTGTCTCTGAAGTATACAGCAGAACTATTTATTTGAACACTCCTATCTTTTATGAATTACAGCCAATCATAATATTTCTACTGTATTTTGACAGGCTGCTGTTGTCATTTGGGTTCTTTTTACTACTAAAAGCTTAAACGCTCTTCTGTTTGTAAGAACATGGTTGAACTTTTTATTGGATATAACCTGCAAGTACTTCTGAAACATGCCCTCCAAACAGTGTTGTTACTCCGCCACAAAACATAATATAGAAAGAAAAAAGGACTTCTGAAAAGTTCAGAAGTAGAATTTTGAAAGAGGAGGATGTGGTTTGGCACATAAAACTGAGACATCTGGAAGCATAAGAGGCAGAGGGTAAACATGTCTGTGATTCATATTTGTTGTGCATCATGTTTCTTGGCATGGCTTGGAATGCAGTGCAAATCAAAGCTACAATTTTGTAGAAATATAAAGCAAACACTTTCTTTTCAGGGTACGTATTTGTGGGCAATTATTTGATATTTTTACACTGAACTTATCCACATGCTAGTGTTTTTAATTCCTCTGGGCAGAAAATTGGTGCTGGTCAACACTAACTCTCACTGGTTCCAGGATGAGACTACGAATAAGCACATTATGCTCTCTGCCTTTTATGACTTTCCACCTCCAGTTCTTGGATGCAGTGTTTTGCAGGATGATTAGATATATGTCAGTCTAATGTATTCTTTTTCTCAGTTCCACGGACAAGCATAGCATTATTGCATTAAAAACTTGTCATAAGGGCTATCAGTGCTTCCAAGTACTCAAGCTGTAAGGTACATGATTCTGTGTTGGCAGATGGATTGCACATTACAGATTTGCATTGGTATACTCTATAGCTGAGAAAGTGCAGTAATGCAAATAATATTAATAAGAGACCTTATCTAATAATTAGATTTGGTAGATATTTAGTGTTCTAAAGTTAGGGCTTAGGTTTATATAGGAGTAATTTATGATCATGAGACTTTCTACACCGTTAAAGGACATGTTCATGAATTTTAATAAATTGGGATTGATACAATTTGGGTACCAGAGTGAACATAGGATGATTCATTGTATCTGTTTGTTATTTTTTACCCCCTTTATGACAAAAGTGCTGTAGCTGATGCAGTAAACCAATGACTGTGAGTTTTGTTCTATTTGCCATTTACCCATTTCTTACCCCTTTGTTAAAATTATCTTATCTGCTCTGCAGTTTATTAGAGCAAACAAGCAGTAAATTATTTTAGAGAATATCTTTGGTCATTCAATTGCGCCTCTTTCTCTAAAGTTTGCATAAAATATTTATAAAAATATGATAGATCTCACAAGCTGTAGATTTTTTTTTTTTTTTGGCACTTACATGCTGTGAAATGTGAGGTGAAGGTGGAAAGGTTTTTACCACATTTCCATTCAGTGAGTGTACAGTCAGTGCAGTGTGGGGATTGCAGAGGACCTTGCATCTATCTGTTGCAGTTGCTTTCCTTGGGCCTGGGTCAAGCCCGCAATTGTAGAATTGCAACCCTGTGTCCCATAACTAACAATATAAACTGTTTCAGATGGTTACAGTTTTGAACAGAGTTTATTAGTGTGGGCAATGCACACTTAAAATAAAAGGCAATATGTATTTTCTGAATACAGAAAATCAATGCCCAGTGTGCTAGATGCATAACAAGGTTGTTAATACCTAAATATTGGAAACTTTAGCCTTTAAGCCTCAGCCCAGGGTTTAGGAGCATTTTTGTGTAAGTAAAATTTTATAATGTTTAAAAAGTTTCACTGAATGCATCTGAAGTAATTTAGTTAAGTATTTCAGTATGGAACTACTTTCTAAGCACTTAAGTGTAGGCTTAGAATTAGATATTTGCTGGATCAAGTTCTGTAGTGAAAAATAGGGCAAATTTTCCAGCTAAATAATAAGTGCTGAAATAATTGTAAGTATTATATGCAATATATGTTAAAAAAAATCTAAAATGCCTGGACTTGAAAATTTTTTAGAAAGTTTTCTAAACCTAAAATTAAATTTTATTACTGTAGCTATTAAATATGCAGTGTTTCCATTGTAACAAAGACATTAGAGCATAGTTTGAGCTGAGACCTTTTGGCAGTCTGACAGCCTTCTTTTCTATTGAGCTTTATTTTTTTCTTAGACTTTCAGAAAGAAAAATCAGCTTGTGACACTGTTACAAATTATGCTTGTCTGTGCTAATGAACCCTTAATATAATGCAAGTATCTTGAACTTACAAACAAAACAAAATCTGATTTATTCAATGACAGTGTATAAACTAGTCAATGTCTCCTGATTTTTCCTGTTGCTTCTTAAAGTGTCTTGTCACCCACTGAAGCCTTCAAAGACGTTTTACACTGGCCAGAGGTGTTATAAGACATTGAGGATGACAGTTACACTCTACATACTGTCACTTGTGCCTTCAGCTCACCGCCAAAGGCACTTCATACTGTACTATGGATGAGTTTGAAAGTTGAGTTACATTTTGTGTGTGTGTGTGTGTGAACATCTTAAAAAAAAAATTAAAAAAAAGTCATTTGCATCTCTTTTGAATTCTGTCTTCTGAATATGCAGATTCATGTGATAAAGGCAGACAATGAAACCTATGTTTATTTTTAAAATTCTCATAACATCTTTGGAGAACATATTCATTAAGGTTTAATTCTGTAATGCTTTTTCCATTTTTTTCATTTTAAGCATGGGTAATGATCAAGTGATTTCTTCAAAAGCAGGAAAATAAGTCCCCTTGGACTGCACCATTCCTAAGTACTTTCTAAACCTTTACTTTATGGTGTTGGTGCCTTTGAAACCTTGAGACTTTCAAATTAGCTTTTAATGAGTTATAGGTACTAAAAGACCAAACTCTTAATTCAGAGGCTCTCCCAGGATGTTGTTCTGAATGACATAACCTTCTGCACTGTAGAAGTGACACTTCTGACACCACAGAATTTGCTGGGTTTTTTTGTTTTTTTTTTTTTTTTTTTTTTTTTTTTTTTTTTTTTTTTTTTTTTAAGTATACAGAGATTGTTCTAAAAAGAAATAGCTGAGAAAGGTTCTATCATATCAGTCACAGAAATTGGTGTGCATCATCATTAACTGTTTTCTTCCCTCATTCAGCTATGCTTTGCATCTAAGCATAGTTTTATGTATTTATCTGTGGCAAATAGAAACAGTGGAAAACATAAAACAAATATGCTAGCTTGAAAGTTCTTCCTGCTATGAACTTTTTAGTTCTTATTCTATCTTTTACTTGTTGAAGTTTAACAATACACACACATGCCCTTTCCCCCTGCCCCCTCCCCCCCAAAAATAAAAAAAAAAAAGTGCAATGATTCTTTGCGAGTGGTTTGTTTATTTTATAGTTTCTCTAAAGCTATGCAACTGAGAGTCCTACAAGTGTCTGGATTACCTTGTTCTTTTCAATGTGAGTAATGTAGATCAAAGGCCAGATCTTAGCCCTGCAGGCTGTGAGCCACAGATGCTGTTACAATGTTAAAGTAATAATTTATCACTGCTGTGTGTTCTCTGTATTACAAACAAAGTAATTTCGCTTCTGAACTGCATTAATTGATTGTTTGCATCCTTTGCATGCTGCTTGGCCAATTCATCTCATCACAGTCTCATATGAAGAGCAGATGAATAACTAAATTTCAGGTGATTCTGCTTAGGACATTCATACTGCCAACCGGTAGCGCTTGTCTTTGGCTGTTTTCTGCTACTTGAGCGGTTTTACCACTGTGAGATCTGAAACAATACGCTTTTAATAAAAAGAACGAACCGACCCTACCAAAACCCCTTCAACACCTATTGTGAAATCCATATTTAAGCTCTCTAAAGGAAGTAAAATATTTTGCATTTCCTATATTTTCACATTTTATGTTCCTGTTACAATCGTGGGAAAGTAATTATTGTTTTCCCAATAGATTATATGGACTTCACTCAAAACATGTTTCCATTTAAATTTGAAAGTTAGGTTTTTTTGGTTGCCTTAGTAGTGAAAATACTTATTCTCTTTCTTTAAGAAGAAAAGTTGAGAGGATGCTTGCACATAAGGAAAATTTGTGAGATTTGATGCTATTGTGGAGTTTTAGGGTAGCAGGTATATTATTCTGGCAAAAACTGACAGCTTTCACTTAGCTTTGTTATTTAGGGAAATTATTTTGTTGCTTAAATAGTTGAACTCCATTCAGTTTTCTTTCATTTCAATGGGAAACTTTATGAATTTTGTGCAATATATTCTTATTCACTCTGTTTATATAGTAGTTAGTTAGAAAAACGGCAGTATTTACAAGGGGAAACAAGTGTGACTTTCATCATTTGTTCTGCACTTATTGAATTTTGAGAGCAGCATGTCAGGGTGATGTTATTGCCAGCAGTCATCGGATGAGAAGACAAAATGGAAAGTTGCAGAGTGGTAAATCTGGCAGTTAGTTTATTTATCAGTAAACAAAATGAATTTCAGCCAAACACAGTATTACCTTGCAGTCCTCTGCCTTCCTCTTAGTACTGTGTGCGTGCTAATCCTTCTGTGCTGACATCTAATTGTTACAGATATATAAGTGAATGCGTGATAACTACACATGGCTCAGTAGCTCAAAAAAGATTTTAAGCAGTTGTGTGATTCTAGAAAAGGAGGCAAAATGAATGCTTGGATATGCTAAGATATGTGCAATAGACATATGCTAGTCCTATTAAAGGACATACAGGAAGAATTCCAACATATTGTGAGGCCTGAGGGTAGCTTTCCTGTTGTGAAACAGGGCATAAGCATACAAGAGAGCTCCTATTGGATCTTTCTGTGGAGGTCCCTCAGATTATTTATTTTTCAGAGGTTGAGCACACAAGAAGTTAATGGTCAAAGTTACATTTCATTTAACACAAAACTTAAAGTGCTGGAGTGTGTTCAAATGTGTAAGAAATGACAGTAAGTGAAGTGTTAAAGATAATTTAGAGTTTTGGAAATTCTTTTATGAAGGGTGAATGGGATGTGTTCGTGAAAAACTGATAACAGATATTGCAGGCTATACAGTACATAGTAGATGACCTTTTTTCTTGGCTTTTTTTCTGCTTTCAAACTTTTACGTTACAATTAAGAGGTGAGGGTGAAGGAAACATCACCTTATGCTATGAACCAAAGACCCTAAAGAAATTCTTAGCTGAGAATTAAACAGGGAAAAGCTAAGGACTTGGGAAGGAAGAATTGCGGGTACTGATAAAGCTTAGGGGTGGACCTGCTGGAAAGCATTTCTGAGGAGAAGAATCTGGAAGTCCTGGTAGACAGTAAACTATCCATGAGCCAGCAGTGTGCCCCTGTCACCAAGAGGGCCAATGGAACCCTGGGCTGCATATGGAAGAGTATGGCCATTAGGTTGAGGGATGTCATTCTCCCCCTCTACTCTGCACTGGTGAGGCCACAACTGAAATACTGCATCCGGTTCTGGGCTCCCCAGTTCAAGAGAGATGGGAAACTACTGGAGACAGTCCAGTGTAGGAGAACAAAGATGATCAAGGGGTTAGAGCACCTCCCTTACAAGAGAAAGACTGAGAGAGCTGGGACTCTTCAGCCTGGAGAAGAGACGGCTGAGGGAAGACCTTATTAATGCTTACAAGTATCTGAAAGGTGGGTTGAAGGAGGATGGAGCTGGACTGTTTTCCGTGGTTCCCAGTGACAGGATGAGGGGCAAAGGGCACAACCTGGAATGTAGGAAATTCCATTTGAACGTGAGGAGAAATTTCTTTAGGATGAAGTTGACAGGGCACTGGAACAGGCTGCCCAGGGAGGTTGTGGAGTCCCCTTCTCTGGAGACCTTCAAGACTGGCCTCGATGCCATCCTGAGTAACAAGCTCTAGGCAATCCTGCTTTAGGGGAGTTGGACTAGATGATCTCTTGAGGTCCCTTCCCACTCATGATTCCATGAAGGACGGCCTTCAGTTTGAGCAGAGGATTAGTAGTGCTGGTTGGGTAACAATGAGGAAATCCTACAATGGTATATTTTCTTTCATGAAAGACCACTGCCTGACTTCATTTGCAGATCATTTTTAGGATCTACTGACCTGTGTTGCAATAAGATAGAACTGATATGAAGCCTAGATTCAGTTTTAAAGTGCAATTACATGTTGCTGTTGAAATAACTACAGTGTTAAGGCTCAGGCCAAATTTTATTTTAGTATAAAGATGAGAAAAAGGTACTTTTAATACAGAGGTGCATCAGTGACACTGCTGTTTTAGGCTACATGATATGTCCCTAACATGAAATCCTATTTTTCACATAATATAATAACAATACTGTGGTTGCCAGTGATTGGTAATATAAAATGTGCAGTGAGATAAATGCTGTTATTATGGAAATCCTATTAGCAAGTCCCTATGTACTATGCATGTAGCACAGATTTATTAACATACCCTTCTGTAGTTACTTTCTTGAAAACAGTTTTACCTCCTGTGAAATACTGTGCAATAATGCTATTAATAAACGTATCTAATTGCAGTATATAACTGTGAAAGCTTGAATGGATTGGAATGGATTGGAAGAGAAGCAGGATTATTGCAGTGGGATGTATTGAACAACATATATTGTACGTCCCTAATTTTTTGTGCTACTGTATGTCAAGAGAGAGAGCATTAAGTATATAGTCACACAACTAATGAAAAATGCAAGCCTTTTTATAAAGAATTGTCAGTAGATGGCAATGTGACTATTTTATACAGACTTTTTATTCCATGTGAGGCTCAAGACTTGTAATCATCTGCCGTTGCTGCTTAAATTACCATAATTTTTTAAAAAGCTCTAAGAACCCTTTAAAACTATTCTTTAAATAATTGATAGTTACAAATGGAAATCTTAGCCCAGAATCTCCAAAAGTGATCAAAGTTGTTTTAATTTTCCAATGGTCAAGTTTGAATAAAAATAATGTCACATAATGCAGTAAACAGGAGATTACTGCATTTATGTCTCATGTTGCTGTAGGTTCAGTAAACCCATGTTTTATTGATAGCTAGATACTTCGGCCATAACTCATCCAAAAGTGTGGTGCTTATAATGAGCACCAGAAGGAATAACAAAAATGAACATGTTCTTGTGCTGTCAACAATACATCCAGTGTAAGGCTACCAGTGCCTCTTCTTTCCTTTCCTCCATTTTTGTAGGGAATCTAACCAGGGAGAAATAAAATTTTAGAACATCAAGTTCATTGCCTGGCACTAGATTAAACATTACGGTCATACCAAGTATGAACAACTACAGCATAAATGTACATGTGTAGTGTTTTGCTTTTAGTTGCTACTGTTGTTAATATTTCATGTGAGAGCGGTACAGAGAAACAGATGCATGGCAAACAATTTGAAAAAAGTACTAACACATTCCTATTTAGGAGGCATTGGTTTAAATGACAGCATGGATGTGAAGGACTTGATTTGCCATGGCTTATTTATGTTCTGAAGTATTGGTCCCATACTTGCATTTATAAAAGTACCTCAGAAGTTTGATGTCCACTTCCTTTTTGAATTCTTTTTATAAATCTGTCTGCAAATACCTAAATCATACAAAGAAAAAATTACCTTTGGTCACTGCCTTCAGTAGTACTTGATTTAGGTACGATCCGTCTTCATTACAGTGGTCTCATTTATAAATCGTATCGTGGTACGAGGCAACAGCCTATCTCTGTGCACATTATCCACATACCTGAGTCAAGAGGCTGTTTGTTGAATTTAATCAGTCTGTAGTGGGTCTCTACTGTTGTGTGTCTGCATTCTCAAGTGTGAGTTGGAGGCTTGGAAAGATGCAGAACTAGCTGTACCTACTATGCATTTCTCATTCAAGTAGGTTGCTATAATATTGACTCTGGTGAATGCCTAGGTCCCTCAGGAAGCTGCAAGTAAACCTGGCTACTCAGCTGTCTGTGGGTTTGTGTTGCTGGGTGTTTGCTGTTTGGGTTTTTTTGTTGTCTGTTTGTTTGGTTTGGTTTGGTTTTCCTGTTGGGTTGTCTAAGGCTATAAATAAATGAGGTCTCTATTTTTAGTTGAACTATCTGTGCTGTCTAAAGACTATTCACAGTTCACAGTCCATACCTGTGCCTGTGCCTGGTCACCCACTGCAGTGGGTGGTGGCAAACAGAACACTGACACCTGAAAACGGGCTTCTTATTGAGTGGGGTGAGAGAGACACTCCAGAGCTTGAGAAAGATGCATTCTCATGTAATTTATAGTATTAGCTCTCTAGATAGGCTGGTGCAATACAGAACTGGTTGCAAAGCATCCTTAAAAATTTCTTCCACGTTCCTAGTGGAATGTGACTAATGGCAGAGTGGGTATACTCACCCATCCTGAGGTGCCTCTGTGGTGTAGGTGCTTGCCAGGCAAAGAGGATTGATGTGCTTATCCTGTGGGTGCATGGGAAGCTCGTGGGCCTTACCATGGCCCTTGTAGCTATGAAAACAGACAGGCTGCTCCGGGCAGAAGCTTGCACTGTGGGAGCAATCATAGAGAATGAAGTGCTTTTGGCTTTTGAAGCAAGAAGTTCTGGCTGGTGTTCATAGTGGGAAATTGAACCATCCCTTCGATCTCTTAAAGAAAATTAATCCTTTCTTTGTGGGCTGAATGCTGTGAGCTGTTGTCTTCAGCCCCTTGCTACTATTAGCTAGGCTTTAGTTTCTCTTCCTTCAGAAACAAACCACTGCTTATATTTGTCAGACATTTCTTTGGGTTTGTGGTGAATGTATTGTCTTTCCTAAACACAGCAGAAATTAATTATAATGGAGAGCTTTCTTCTTTCAAACTTTTAAACCTGTTTTCCCGTTCAGTCCTGCACCCAAGGAGGTCTATTTCTGTTTTCAAGGCCAAGCCTACAGCTGGTTTTCTGGGTTCCTGGTGGTTTTCTGCCTACATGTACAAACACATCTACCTCCTGTCAATGATCAGGACTCAACATTTTCAATCAATCCCCTGGGCCTTCCCACATGGCTTTCTGTTGTTTCAGCTGTTTTAGTCTATTAAAGATCTTAATTCCTCTGAACAAAGGGCTGCTGGCTTGTACCTCAGCTTACAAAGTCTGTGATTTCCCATGGATCAGAGGCATACTTGCTGGCAACCATTAGCACCTTCCAGCATAACAATGCGCTGTGGCAGCATGGGGCATGGAAACCCATCCATCAGATTTAAGAGCTCTTCTGTAGCTAAAGCATCTGCCAGGATCCCTCCTCAACCTCCTTGTTCTGGACAGCTCTGCAAGGAATAGGTGCCTTAAAGGACCTTTTAGTGCTTAAAAGGTTATTTGTTCAGGAATTCTGTTTCACGCTGCCTGTTAGTTAAATAGCATATATAAATAATTGTATTAAGCCCTCATTTTGCCACAATACCTATAATACAAATGGAAAGATTTTATTTTTTTTTTCTGTGGCTTTCTATAAATACATATGAAAGTGCAAAACCTCTTATATTTAGATGTATGCCTGTCTCCTTAAATCTGTGCCTACAGAATAGCTGTCTGCCGAAGTTATTTAGAAGTTCTGTCGTAAATATGACACATTTCTGATTAGTCTTAAATATGGAAAGTTTGTCAAGAATTACAGATTATCAGCCAGAGTTATAGATTATCAGATATTTACAGGACAAATATTACTTATTGATTAAATCACAGGAAATATTCTGATACCATACCAGTGTTTTTATACAATTGTATAGAAAGGAAATACAGTCTTGTAAAGTAAATACAGTTTTTGCTGTGTTTAACAAATTTGAAGCAAGAACATTAAATATGTTACTTTATTAGTCTCCATTATACTTCTTCACATTTAGTAATGCCTGTTATTTTATTTTTCTATGGACATCTCTATTGTAACATTATAAAAGGGACCCAACAGCCCTGCTTCCTCACCAGTCTCCTGAGAGCAATCCTTGAGAGATTTGTGAGAAGGATGAAGTTTAGCAGAATTATGTGTAATTTGGACTTTCTGAATGGTTGAGCAAGAACTCCTCCTAGATTTTTAAGAGCTGAAGGCTGTGTCTTATGCCATTCTAAAGCTAATTTTTCCTAGGTATGTAATAGGATTTTCGATTTAACTTGTGTGCTTAATGTCATGAAGCATTAATTATTATCCATACTTTTGGAAAGACAGTGTGATTAAAAAATTATACAGTTTTGAAAGAAAACTTTTACTTGAACTTTCCCTGATCGGTTGTTGAAGTTGGGTAAAACACAGTGTATTTTTGTTCTTATTTGCATAGAAATTCAATCAATAAATCTAGCCTGAAAAAACGTATTTTTGTTATCAATTGATGTAGTCTTAGGCTCAGTACACGGCAGTCATTAACTGCTGTGGTATGATCAACAAAAATTCAAAAGGTAGGAAACGTTGTCTTAATGCAGCCCTTTGCTTTTCGGTCGTGCACTGGTAAGTATTGATCCTCAATTTTCCCATAAGATAGTTGCAAATTACTAACTCCTTACATTAGGTGTGTTCATTTCTCTGTAAGAAATATGTGTAACATTACAATAAAAAGGGAAAGAAGTAGCTGGATTTTCTGTAAAAAAATTTTTGTCTTCTGTTTGAGATACCTTCTGTTTGCTTTACAGAAGCAGATACAAAATACTACTTTGTGGATGGTTTTGCTGAGGGTCTTCAGAAGGAGAAATGGGTATTTCTTTCAGTGGTACGAAACATCATTCTGACAGGCAGAAGGTAGCTGACAAAGTAAAAAGCTTGACTGTTCTGCAGGAGTTTGATTTAAATCAATAAAATTTTATTTTAATCTTGCAAGTCACCTTTGGGAGGCCTTTCAGTATTAAACTCAAAAATTAGTAACCTAAGAGGTCCAAACCTGAGTATTTTTGCAACTCTGCCACCTTTCAGTTTTCACCTTTCAATTGTGGTAATTTTCCCGTGTGCGTGACTGTGTTGTGTTTGCAATACTTCTGCATGACTTGAGATGTTGCTCTGATGGTTGATTGTTAAACAGACACAGCTCTGTTTTTGCTGCATAGAGTTGGGGAGGGTGTTTTTTCCTGCATGAAAACCAGGGTGGGCAGAGAAGTGAGGTTGCCATAACGCGTTGGTGCAACCTCACTAAGGGCTTGAATGCACCTGGATTGTACAGTTAGACTGGGGAAGACCTCTTCATTTTTGTAATGTGGAGGTAGGCAACAGAAGTCTCATATACAAAGTCACTTGCATTCATAAATGATTGCAGGACACATCCCAGGCTTGGTTCACTCTGAACCAACAGAAAAATACAGACATCATCTCAATTGAAGGAGTGGGTTCATTGTGGGGCCAAGTTTACTGTAAAGACTAACTCCACCTCAGATATTAAAAAACACCTTAAAATGAGACAGCCCTAAGCTTTTAAACATCATTTATGCAGACAAAATAACTTCTGAGCTTTGTGTGTTTGTTACGTTGAAGTTTTAAAAACTGGATGCATTCAGCACATTTAATTCAATACTCTCATTAATTCCTTATACTGAATGCTTTAATGCCAATCATGCAGAAGATATTTAAATATGACAAGTTCTTTTTAACTATCGTAAAATTGTATTACAATAAAAAGCAAAATGCTTGGTTAAGAAATTCAAACAACATAAGATAATTCATAGTTATACAAATACTGCAAAAAATTGCATGCAGAAAAATGTGAGAATAACAAAGTCTTTCATTAGGAAATCACTTTTTCCTACTCTCATGTTTCACCTGGGAGATTAAAGATGCTTCTTTTTCAGAAAATGTCTGATTTTTATTTTGTCACAGGAAGGAATCAAATGATTCCCATTAATTTCAATATGCATTTTAGTTATCTGAGGGGGGGGGGGGGTTTCCTTTAAACTAAAGATTTCTGTATTAACCAGTGTTTGAAGTTAGGGAGTGAGAGAGATGCTAATAGAAAGGGGGGAATGTACAGCGAACTATATGTGAATATTAATGCATTTTCTTTGATCTTATTTGAAAAATACTGTAGACTTCTGAGGGCTAGAAATGTCACAGATAAAATCAGCACCCTTTCTAATGGTGAACACTGCTTTCATCACTTTCTTGATTTACCAGTGCTCTGACTTAAGGTCTCCCAGTTTTGAGACTTGATTTCATAATTTACGTATTTAGTCCAACAGGCGTTAGATCTTGCCATTTCTTCAGTTCCTTTTTAGACTTCAGATCTATCATTTAATGGGGGGAGAAGAGAGAGACAACATCTAAAGATGTGCTTAAAAGAGGAGTGGGAAAGCTTCACTTTTTATTATCAAGTTGCCTCCTGTCAAGAGCTATTTCTGTAAATCAGACCAAAGAGTAAATAGATCATATAGACCTCTTGTTACTTTTGTAGTCTTGGAGGAGCCTGGAATATTTTCCATAGTGTTAGGATTTCAAAGGATGGAGCTTGGATATTCTCTTAAATGGAAATTCTCAAACTGCAGTCTGGGGATTGCTGTCTCATTCAGCTGGGATCCACTTGATATTGTCCCACTTCTGCCTTCATCCTTTTCATAGCATCACATGTAGCTAAAAGTTGTGTCCCCATGCTTCTCTCACAAGAAGTAACATTTGAGGATGCATACAGATATTTTGTGGCAAGAAGTAGGAATGGAAGATGACTCAGTGTATAAAAACATTTACTTCTCATAAAGCATTACTGTTTCTCAAAGGACCTTGTCCACCATTTTTAATGAAAAATATCTTGACTAGACATTGCCAAGTTGTCGAAATCCTGTCATATGAAGGAAAAGAGGTCAATTTCAACAGAAATCTACTTGGATAGCATGGTTTCAAGTTGTTGTTGTTGTGGGGGGTTTTGGGTGTGGTATTTTTTTTTTTTTTAAATATGCCAAATTTCCTGCTGATTTTTTCCCTCAGACTTCTTACTAATCTACTAAATAGGCAGAAATTGGTAAATTGTATTCTTGGAGAGTAGCTTCTCCTCGTGGGATGAGGACAAGCCCTCCAATGTAAAGTCTTTTCCGCAGATCCTTCTTGTGAGAACTTCAAAAAGCTTCCACATTTTTTTCAGAATCAGATCCACGTCCCCACCCCCTCCAACTCAAGCCACAAGAAACCCCGAACCTGCCCCCCAAATACCAAACTTCTCTATCATATAAACCAGCTTTACAGGTACATTGTCACTGATAAACAAACCTGAACAGGAAAGCCTTTGTGAGTGTGAGATCGTATGTGTGCATGTACAGACAAAATGTCAGTGACTTGGTCGCTTATCAGAGATACAGAAACCTTAGGTTCAAATTCTGCTTGTGCTCAATTCAGGATTAAAATAACGTAGGAACTGCTTTGTCAAGTTTGACCAGAAATTTCACCTTGGATCTTTTATCAGTGATGCTTTTGTGGAGCAAAAGCAACACATTTCTGTAAACGGCAGCAGTTTTGCCATTTTCCAGGATAAATCTGTTATTAGAAAAATTCTCAGTGTTCTCAAATGTTACAGTGAAAAAGCATGCATCTGTGCTTGCCCCACGGGAAGACAAGATGAGGCTAACAGTGACCACAGCATAAGCAGGACAGTAGTCACAAGACCCACAGGGCTCCAGCCAGGCTGGTGACAGACAAGATCCACTGGTCCAGGACCAGGGATCATGCTGTGAAGCAAGATAATAGATCAAGTCCCCCATCAAGTCCAACCAGGATCAGGTGGTGATGGGGCTGAGCCCAGGCACTGTGCTGGGGCAATAGCTGGGACATGTGCCCCCGCTGAAATGGGACTGCTGAGAGATGAGCAGGGCCACTAGGGCCTATCAAAGGCCTCAGGAACTGAAAAAAATGCATGAAGGGTGCATTTTTTAAACACATTCCTCATCCTCCCTCACCTCCCTGCCTTTGCCCAGTCTGTCAGGAAGCTTTGCAGTGATTTACTTACAGTTTTAAAGCAAGAAGGAGATACTTTGAAAAAAAAATTAATGTAAACTAGTAACGTCGAGCAATGTTATCATCATCTAAGATGTCTCTCCTAAATAAGGCTGACAGGGGCTGTGGGAAGTGGTGAGCAGAGTATGGTGGATGCATGACTGCCTGTACAAGCCTATGCATGATATTCATCACAAATTAATTCAATGTGTGATCTGGTCTTCTGCTGAGCTACTGATGCATACTCTTCTTTACAGGCTTTTTCTGCCCAAAGACATGCCATTGCTGTTCAAAAAGCCTGTGATTGTCATAACAGCCTACTTCCAACTCAGATGATGTGCAACCTAATGTAAGAGAGGCCATGAATTTTAATAGGAAGTAATTTACTTGATAAGGAGGATAGCAAAACCAGTAAGACAGATGGAATAAGTGTTGAAAAGTGAGTAGTAAGGTGTATCTATTACAAGATTTCTTATGTTTGTTCCAAATTCTGAACAACAGATATACAATTAGAAATCTTGCATTTTAAAGAAGCTGAAGTCCATCTTTTGCTGCATTTGGTTCTCAACTAATATAACAGAGTTAGCAGGGATATATCTGTAACTCTTTATTTGCAATAAAGATTATAGAGGGGAAGCCTGCTGTAAAGTTGACTATATTAGTTTGCCTGTCAAGACACATTATATCATTTGGGCAGAGCAGAGAAAACAAAACTGGTATGTTTTCATAAAATATATCTGTAGAACTCTCTGCTATGCATATTGTTATACAGAAATATGACCCGATGATTTCTCATGTGTGGTGTAAAGTACTGTGCTTGTTTTCTCTTTGGAGGACTCATTTTGTAGCATCCCTATAAGAGGGGGTTTCATACTGTATGTAGCTGTAAAGAAGCCTTGATGCCTAAACTCAGAGGGTTTAATCTGCAAGTAACATTGATTTAAAGGTGCAATATAAATGCTTAGACGCCACAGGTTTGTGGGGATTTTGCTTTATATGAAGACAGTTTATCTTCAAAAATTACAAGGAAATAGATCTCTTTTCTGATTTTACTTTACTTCAGTGAAGATCATAGGAGACATTTTTGTGAAGACAATCTAGGACTTCTGTACACGTGGTATTTTTCAATGTAAAAGCGTGCTGTAGAAATGAAACATTTAAATAAGACTATAATGCTTAAAAATATAGTGGAGGTCATGATTGAATTTGGTCTGAATTGCATAAATAAAATGATAATATGTAATCCTCTTACCATCCTATTTCATAATAGAAAATGTAGATGCAACAGTGATTGCAAAACACAAAAGTTATTTTGTCATTTTGTTTAGACTACTGCAGTCAAATGGCTTTCTATTTTATAGTATTCCTCTGAGGGAAGTTAACTTGGACTTTTGGTGTCTTTTTAACAAACTGAGGCCCTTCAATGCTCAGAAAAATGTAACAAATAGTAATGTTCCTTGAAGGGTTTTTAATTTTAAAGTACTTTGTTGGGTGATTAGAATGAATAATTCTTATATTACTGGGCTTTCAAACTTTTAATTTTCATTGGGCATTCTTTATTTATGTTTGTGATTTGGTTGGCCAACTGGATCATATAGCATTACAATGGCTCCCTAACACAAAAGTTGTTTTTTCAGATTTTTTTTCTTAAGTTGTAAAATAACCAACAGCTAGTAACTGATGCTTATTTTTTCGATGATGAAAAACATTGCGCTAATAACTGCGGCATTTTTGAAAATCTTTAGAAGTTGTGAACATTTTCATGACTAATAGGTATTAATATTAAATCCTTCAGAATATCTTTCAGTCTTTTGACTCTAGGGGTAAGGGGAAAGCTGCTTTAATTCATGAACATGCAATTTGTGAACTATATTTACTGTTAATGTTGATTTTGTTGTCGTTGTGTGGGTTTTTCTATTATTTTATTATACCATCCCCCTCAGGAATTGTGCAGCTCCTTTATTTGCAATCTGATTTTGTTTTCTCAAAACAGACTTCACAAACTTGAGGTACACATCTTGACTTCTTAGTACTTGTTCAACCAAACCCGGCAATTTAGCTGTCAATTCATAAAAAGTTTGGCTTCCCACTCAAAAATAATATGTAAAACTAAAGAATACACTGCACTGATCTACTAAGGTGCATGTTTGAGATGTGACTTTGTGCATCTGTGCTGGAGACTGGATTTTTAAGACATCCCACGTCAGCTAGGTAGTGCAATCCTGCTTGTATTTCTGTAGGAAATGACTGACATTTGTATGGAAAATGGGTGGAATTTTAGATTTAATGTAAAGACTGAAGCAACAATAATCTTTCCCTAGTGATTAGTGTGTTGTGTACCCACATCCATTTATGCACGTCTCCACCTTAGGAACAAGCTAAAAGCAGGAGCTAATGATGATGCTGTCACAGTCTGGAGGGAGCCCAATTATATGCTTTGCTTTCTTGGGCTACTTGCAGTTAAGTTGTCTGTAAATTTTAACCTGCTGGAGTTGCAGACTGGTTAGTTTTCTTGGAGAGAAAACTAGCAGGTCATAGTTGAAGAATATTTCCTCAGGTTGAAAAAAAAAATACAAAAATATCCTTAACAGTTTATGTTATTTTATTTTTTTAAAAAATGGTGGTGCTGCTCCTCTGGATCACACAGATTCTTGAAAAATGTCATGAGCTGTATCCTGTCACTGCATTCATCTTTTTAATTCTGTCACTAATGTTATGGAGTTCAATAAGCAGAATTTGGCTCACTGTTCTTCATTAGTATTTGGGATACTCTTGAATTTGTGTCAAGCAAAATCAGAACCTGTTGTATTATTTCTATAAACATTTCAGGACATTGAACTTTCTGTGGCAGATTTGTCTCAGAAAAGCTGTACTGCCAAAATTCCCACCCTAACGAAATTGGAAATATTCATTAGAATATTCATTTTTTAATGGAAAGAAGTGCATATTCAGTATTAGTCATCAATTTGAGATGGCTTGTAAAACCTGCACTGAAAAAGACACGTTATACTGCTCAGTTATTTCAGCTGTGATTTAGCATGAATCCTGTCAAGGTATGACTCTGTGTTAAATTCCTGGAGAGCCTGGCTGAAGACCAAAATTAATGTGAAAAATATTTATCATAGGAATTTTTCTGTCAGTAATGTAGACTTCATGGGTTCTTCCAGCCTCCAGAAGTACACTTTTTTGTCAGTTCTCCCACAGATAAGGCATTTCTGTCAGGTCGTAACCGCTTAAGAAACACCTCTTCATTTAATATTGTGGTATACAGAAATTCTAATTTTCTAAGAGAAGTCATGAAAACTGAGATTTTTAGCCTGGAGGGATAAGATAGAAGCTGTCTGACTATCAAAGGAATCCTCTTCTAAGAGGAGAAACCATCAGAAATATAGCACTTTGAATATAAAACCATACAAACCTTCAAACTCTAAGTATAAAGGAGTGTCAAATTGCTGGTAGTTTTTCTTTTGCTTTCCCCCCAGTTTCAATAGAAGGATCCTTCAGCTGATCAAATATAAAGAGATGACAAGAAGTAATTTATATGGTATCATATTCACTATGTAAATGATGGCAACGAAAAAATGAAAGCTCATTTCTCCTGTGTGCTTGCATATACAGCAGTTACTCATCACACAATACTTATGGATGGATTCTCTAATTCTGACAGCGCATTAGGTACTGAGGTAAAAGCACAAGGGAAATGAATGAGAGAAATAGCATATGCCTAAGATGTTGGTGCAGCCAAGGTATAACAGATTTGTCACTGGAGATAAAACAGTGTGATTCAAATGAATCCAAATGTAAGAAGGCTCCACTAAGAGGGAGCCTTTTTTTTTTTTTTTTTTATCTATTGATTTAGAGGAATAATTTGAGGTTGGCCATTGTGGGTGTGCTGGGTGCACTCTGTGATTAAAATTCAGTGGGGCTGAGGTAGCTCTGAACCTTGAGGTTTCATGCTTTTGCTTTGTAAAAGGCAAACCATCATGAACTCATTGTAGAAGCAGCCCAAAATATTCTGTTGAAACTATTTTCTTTATTAAAATTATTTTCTGTGTGAGAAATGTGTGCTCTTTACTGACAGTTTTGACTTCTTAATAAAAAAAAATGAAGCAGTTGAAAACAGAAACTTTCCGCTTTCAGCAAAAAGCTGGAAAGCTTTGATTTAAAAATGCTGCTGTGCTGATTCACAAGTGTTGCATTCTACTAAAGAACATGTTTCTCAGAAGAAAATGTAATTGAATTCTAGCTCTCATGAGGCTGAATTTGTAATCTGTCTTGGGGATTTTCGTATGGTAAAACAGTGAAATTTTTGTTAAGTGGGGGGAGTAACACCCATTTTTGGACAAATTATAATTGTGGTAGACCAATTTATGGGCACACATACGTATACACTTTATAACCAACTCTTATTTTAGAATGTACAGAGACCTGATTCTTTACACTTAAATCACACTTAGCTGCCTTCCTCCTCTCACGCTGTTGGAGAAGTGCTTGATGTATAAGGGACAGGTTGTCAGCAGATGAACTCCTTTTCATCATCACAAATAACTGTAGACATGAAATATTACTCAATTTTCTTGAGCCAGGAAAGGAGCTTTATTTTAAGGGAAGGCTTTAAAAAAATTGTTTCAACATTTCAATCTTCTGTCAGAATATACTGCACTGTTACATATCTTAACTCTAGCACTTTTGGATAACTTCCTGCTAGGTTGAAATTTAGCATGCACCCTCCTTGCAATAATTTATTTTTAGATGAGACGCACTTGGTACCTCATTATGAGATACCCAGGCATTTATGAGACTTCAAGTCTATGTCCAAATTGCAGAGTTGTAACACCTGGGACTGTTATGGGCCACAGGGGTCAGTGAGTCCCTGACCGAGAGTGTCTGCACACAGGCTTTTGTGTGGAGAGGCTTCAGTATGTTCTTGCTTTACAGCTGTGCCCCTGAGTTGCTTGGGAGAGTAAGAGCTGATGCAAGGAGAAGCTGTCCTGGGATACTGCTGCAGTTAACCTTACAGGTAACTATTTTATGGTAACTAGAATCTCTATCAGTGATTCTTAAATTGGCTAGGATAGACTTAGATGGTGTTCCTGGCAATGGCATACTGTAAGTAAAAGAAAAGGATTTTAGTCCTGATGTCCTGATCAAATGTCACCTTAAGTAATTGAACTGTATCCTGCAGTCGCAGCTGGATAGGAGATTTTGTTGCCATTTCAACCAGGCTAGCGTGAATCTAGACTAACTGTACTGAAATAAACAGTTACAGCTGTGCGAAATCAGTGTAAGTGAAGGGCAGTCAAGACTACTATGTGTTGGAGCTGGGCAAAAAGCGTGCACTTCCTTTGTTGTTATTGGCACAAAGTAAGATGCTCCAAAACTTTGCAAAAAGTTCTCTAAGATTGGATTAAAATCTGAGGACCTACAATGATTCCAGTATGTAAGCTTAAAAAGAAAAAGGAAATATTTACCAAGCATCATGCATTTCTCAACAGGCTTTGCTAAAGCCTACTACAAAGTGGTTCTTTTGGCACCTTTTTAACCTTGCCATAGCAAGAGTATCAAAGGTGCGGTGAGGCTAGGGCAGATTTTGAACAATGAAAGGGATATGTAAGATTAACCATGGAGAATGTGTATTTATTCTTGAGATATATATCCTCATGTGAACATAGGGATTTTTTTAATGGAGCTAAGCTAAATATTTAGATTTTGGTAAAGATTTTTCACATTAACATGCTTTATATGCTGTAAAGAGTAACTCAGTTTCTCAGGCAACAAGGGGAGAATAAAGATGGGACATTTATACTTCGTTGAGTACTTGTTTCTTTTCCTCTCCACTATTTAAATTATTTGTTTCATATTCTGCAATTGCTGAAGTTTTGACATAGAAAATCAGACAATTGTACAAATACAGTTCTTGACTTTTTAATGTCTGTAATGACTCCTATGACATAGACTAGGAAAGTAAAGGCTTTGCTTTTGTAATGGATTAGTCACCCACTTGAACTATCCAAAAGCTTCACTTTACTTTTATGAAATAAGATGTATGCATTAACACTTTAACATGCTCAGCTATTTCCTACCTTATATTTGCTTGTCATGTTAATATTTTGTCCAGATTTTTAAATAAGTACAAGTATGCAAGTCCCACAGTGTTCATGCTGAAGGCTAGTTTGCATTTCACTTGAAACAATGCTGGTATGTTGCAATGGTGTTAATCTATAATAGGGAAAAAGAAATTAAAAACAGTGATTTATTGTAGGGTGGTTTTAGATTATTTTACTTTTGTTTTTTCAGTTACCAGATATGATTACCGGAAGAAAAGAGGTAATCATCTCCATACTAGAGCAGCAGTAGCATCTCTCAGGATGGCTGCCTACAGGTGCACTCTGAGTGACTGATGGCAAAAAACAACACTTAGAGCGAGCTGAGTGAGCAATTTGAAAGAACAATTAATTTGACTAATGCAGGTCTCATTCCTATTTGTGAATAATCCATGTGAAAATTCTGTTTGCATTTTTTATTGCTCTTTTAAATTGTCCCTTAAATTTTCATGAAGGAATTTTAGCCATTGAGGTGATTGTAAACCCCTTGCTATTAGTATTCCCTGGAATTATCTTGTGTTACTGAGAGACCCTGTTTAGCTCAGTTGCAGGATTTTGTCTTATACTTTTTTTCCTAGAAGCCTAGAATGGAAATTTCCAGTTTTGAGGCAATGGATCTGATTTATGACAGTGATTTTAATTAGACTTAGTTCTGGAAGTGAGACTTAGTGTGTCCCAGTTGAGAACAGCAATAAGTGCTTAACCTTATTTTTAGAATTATACCAAGTTTCCTGTTTTACAATTGGATTAAAGAGAAATTAAGGTATGTTAGAAACCTTACAGACCCTAGAACCCTACTTACTGCTTTTTGTTTGCAGCTATTGCAGTTGCACAGCATCTTTATATCATCTTGATGGTTTAAGCCTTCATTTGCAATGCATGTACGCCATTTACTTATTAAAACGGCATAAAATACTATTGAGCATTACAGTTAGCCTTTTGCTCTTCAAGCTTTTTGTATTTATGTTATTTATAACAAAATTGTGGCTATCCTTTTGCTTGATGCTATGCTCTTCTTGCTATGGCAAAAGCTATACTTTGAAAAATGGCTGCTAAATTCCACTTTCAAAATTGAATATGGACATTTTTGCATTTGTCCAGATCAAAGAAGTTTGTGTCTGAAAACCTGTGTGCAAGAAAATGCTGTTCCAATCCAAGGTTTCTTCTGGTGGCGGCAAGTTCACAGTCTAGTTTATCTGGCTGTACAAGGTTGTTTTCTATCTTATAAGTCTGTTTTCAATCAGACAAAAGCATGCAAAGGAGGATGTAATAAAATTCTTGATTTGGTAAACTAATTAAACATTCCTTTGCTCTGCATAAGCCTCTTGAAAATGTCGTTGGCTTTGCCCTGTACCTTTTTCAGACCAGTCTGAAATGGCTTATGGATCTGAAATTCAAACTCTCTGGTCCATACTCTTCAAGTACAAGTTCTCAGCCAAAAGACCTATTAAAGTCCAGATATAGTGTCCTCATACAATATGTCTGGGTGGTCTCAGTTCTTTGCCTGGAAAGACAGAAGTGGCGATCTGTTACACTGACAGCTCTGAGGGGCTCACACAACTGAAACACTTATTTTCTTTTGATTTTAGTTTATTGCTGCCCTAGATGCCCTAACGGCAGAATCTATCATAGTGAATATGTCCATTGTAACTATTCCTGCAACTCATGTAGAGCCATTTAAGGAAAAATCTGCATTCTCCTCAACTTGCCATTCTCTCTGTGTGGATGTGAACAGACACAATTTTGTGAGGCGTTTTGTAGGTGGTATCTAGTTATGCCTAATTATAACTGCATGAGTGCTGTTAGGTGTTGAAAGAAGGGAAAGTAATTCTACAGACTGTTTAAAAACCCAAATCTGTGAGGTTAGGATTTGGAGGGGATGTGGAGAAGGTTGGAGTGTTATTGGAAACACTCCTGGTGCAATGACAGTTTCCTGGTGAGTTATATTTTTTCTGTCTAATGATGACACTAACACAACAACATGTTAGGCTTCTCTGGCTGTTTGAGTCATGATTAATACTGTACTTTTTTATTTTATTACTAGAATGTTTGCCCCCCTGGTTTACTACTAAAACTTAGAGGACTGCTTTGAGTATACAAAAGAAAATCTACTTTTTACAGTGTCTTTAACTTGGTATTATCCTAATGTTTTAATAGAATGAGGAGATGCTTGTGGACGCCTCATGGGCAGGTTAATCTTGTCTCTTAACCCACTGAAAGACACACTTCTGCTTTCCTGAAGTTCAGCTGTAGTTCCCCCTTGACATGACAATCATAATGCGCAGCATTTCACTGCATATCATATATACACATTCTTTATTATAAAGGACCAGAAAATTTCATCAGGGTAGTGCCTGTAGTCAGTTATTCTAAGCCAAGGACATCTAGTGATGCCAAGACTTGTCTTCGGATCTAGCTCCAGATGCTTAACAATGTTAAATAGGAAGATTTACTAACCAATGATGTGCTCCTAGCACCCAGGACACTCAAGCTGTACTGGCAGGTGTAATGATTCTGGGAACAGACTTCACTTCTTTTAAGGTTGCTTTATTTAACATTAGAATTTTTTTTTTAAAATTTTTTTTTTTGTAGCTGAATAGTCCTAGATTATGCCCTGCGGCCTATACATGTCTAAAATCCACCTTACTCTGCTCCTCCTCTGTTAGGTATGTGCACTAATCATGCTTATGACACAGCCCAGGAGTAATTGCACAGTGTGCTTGAGCACTGGGGCTAGTGTGCCTAGCCTTGAGTTACACTGAAGGGAAATGTCAGAAAAGAGAACAGTCTTGACTTGGATGGTTCAGCTGTGCTCCTTCCTGTGTACCCCCAAAAGACCCAGCCTGGAGAGCTCTTCTTGTTCTAGATATAAAAAAGAAATAAATTAAGAACAGTAAAACTTATAAAACTTTCACTGGCTTCATGATTCATACAGACTAAAACAGCTCAGGGAATCTCAGAAATAGCTCTAAAGCACTCATGTAGGTGGTTTTAAATCACAGAAGAGATGAACTCTAATACATGACGGACTCTCAGTCGCAGTGCAATAAATTATTACTGTGATCTTCCATAAATTCCAGTGGGGGAAGGAAAGGTTGGCAACTATTGATACAACACTTTCCTGGATAAAACACCTTACTACTGGATCATTTTGTATGCAGTCACAAGGCACGAGATGTATCGGTTAAGTTCTGTTGTTTACTGTTCCGGCAAGGCAACAAGCAGCATAAGAGATATTCAGTTCTTATGGCTACCCAGCTTAACTGAACACATTTCAGGAAGATATGTTGTGATTTTTTTTTGAGAACAAATAAATACTGTTAATGTCAGTGCCATTAATGCTATGTGTCTAGCAGAGATGACCTTTTCTTAATGCAGCCTAAGAAAAGCATTGGAGTTCATGTGACTGTTATTCCTAAAATGACATTACACTGGATATTCGCGTAAATCTAAATGCATAAAAATAGACTGATTCTCAAAAAAATAAAAACCCCACACCAAAAAGATGCACAAAAAACAGATTACCCCACTTTTTCTTTTGAGTCTGAGCTTTAAAACAAACAAAAAACTGTGCCATACTTCCAATTTGATTTATTCATTGCAATGCAGAAATATGGATTTTAAAACAGCTATGTATTTATAGACATGCTTTATGTGCCAAGCAGATAACACAGCATGATTTATAGGCAATTAGAGCTTGTGCCACAAAAAATGGCTTAAAGGTTTAAGTCCTGCCTAATACTTGCTTTATTGTCCTATATCTGAAATTATGACCCTCAGAAGGAAATTAAGGTTCTTGCTCAGATGATGCCTTGCTGTGCACAGCAGTTTTTGACTAAAAGTTCTCTAGATCACTGAAGTTTTGTGTTGGGGTTTACAGAAGAAGTCCTCAGTCTTCACATGTTGAGACAAGCCTGTATGCACAAATGAAATAACTTTAATCCATCTCACTTGACTAGGCTGATTCAGCAAATTTGCTCAGAACATGTCCAGCAGACCCTGCTCTTCCCTCAGTTGAGCCATCAAGTGACTGGCAAGGCAAGTGCCTGAAGAGTGCCTTCCACCACCCCTTCTTTCTACCTCATTCAGCCTACTCCTCATGCAGAGAAGACAACTCATCGGGGTGTGCATTTAACTGCTTTAGCTTTCTTGCTTTTGCCTGAAAAAACCCTCAGCTACCACCTGAATCTGTTAGAAAGAGAAGGGATCTTAGTGGGGAGTCTTTCTTGTCCTGGGTGAATTTTGTAAATAAAGCAATAGTAAGAAAGTTGACCCTTTCCCTTTGTTGTTTTTAGAGGAAATGTATCACCCACCCCTGTTTAGTTTTAAAATTAAAATCCAGCAAACCCTCCATACGTGTCTGACTGGAATAAACAGGTCAGGACTGTAGATCACTAAAAGAAAAAGGTATTTCAGTTTAAAAAAAAAAAATAATAAATTTTTTTAGTGTATTTCTCTCTGGTACTTCTGATCACATATCTGAAACACCTTTTTATGAATGATGTATTTTGGAAATGCCATTCTGAGGTGACTAAGCCTGCACAATGTTGGAAATCTTCATCCACAACTCAAATCCATAAAAGAATTCATAAGTTTGAGGTAGTAATTTTGAGTACTCTGGATCTGGTTTCTAAATCTAGTCTGTAATCATAGATAAGGCTTTCTGCTTCAAGGAAAAGGCTTGGAAATAGTTGAGGTTAAAAACCAACAAAACAACCAGTTCATTTTCCTTATCACATTTTATAGTGCTGCAAATTTCTTAATTACTCCAGTAGGCTTTTTTTTTTTTTCTTTTTTTTTCTACAATCACGACACTGTCCTGATCACGTCGTTGTGAATTCATACACATGATATAACAGCGTCAGATGAAATGTTCCTTCAGCTGTTTAGAGATCTCAGTGATGCAAACTCATCATGGTTACATCATATCAAGATGTTGGTGAATAGTGTCACTGGGAATCTTCAGAGTACATTTCACAGTAAAGAACTGAAACAGAAAGATGTCAGAACAATTCCAAAAGCAGAGCCATCTGATTATCAGGGTGATTATGGACCACAAATTGTAAGTACTTGTAACTTTGTCCGTGTTAACAGATGTTCTTTCTTCTGAACAATGGCTCAATCTTCCTCATGTTAGCTTATAAAAAGCAGCAAAGATCCTCATTTCATTGAAACGTCATGTCTCTAGGTGTGTGGTAGCATATAGGGAACAATGTGATATTGTTCAATTGAGAAAGATGTTAATTAAAAAAAAGTGTTTTTACTTCAAATGCTTTAAGTTTTGGTAACTGCATTTTTAATATTTTTGTTATTGCTGTGAGGATGAAAAAAAAAAAAAGTGGTTTGGTAATTCTCTGCTGCCCAGTCATCTGGTGGAATAAACTCCAATGGTTTTGAGAGCAACATTACTGGAATAACGATGTATTTTGTTAAGCAACTTGAACAATAGAGGTGCATCAGCCCTAGTAGCTAGAATTTTGGGGGATTGGAAGGAAGTTTAGGCAGTGAAGACTGGAATTCTAAAAGCTAGTAGTGTCTGAAATTTCCACTTAGGATTGAGTTCTTTCTATGCATACCACAACATACAGCAGGGGAGAGACATTCTTCAACAATTCTTCTGTGAAAAGGAGGAAAGGAAGAATATGGAAAGAAAGGCAGGAGAGTTCATTTTACCTGGTTATAATGAAATGTATCTCCAATTCTAAGTGAGTTCTGTGCCTGTAAGTATCAAAGTACATATTAACAGAGAGGTTTCTCCTGCAAAATAGGCAGATGAAAGGCAAAGGTTTCTGGTGATGCTTGAGATCATTCACATGATGCAGATGCGTGAATTCTTTTGAGCCTGGCTAGAAGTTTGCAGAACGTGTGTTTTTCTTATTAGTTCCCAGTCTCTAATAACTTTCTCCTTAATATGTGAACAATCCGGTTTTTGCAGTCTTGATTTTCTGTAACCATTTTTCTGCCCAAATGCTTTACTAATTATGGCATTGTAATTCAAATGCAGAAAGACAAGAGAAGGTTAGTCAGCAAGGAAACGATAACAGGAATTAAGTGTAAACTTACAGATATATGGGGAATGAAAAGAATAGCGAAAAGTGGACTCTTATGAGACATTTTACCCTCAGATTTTTTTTTTTTTTTTTGTGTGTGTTATTAGGTGACACATAGATATCCAGCAGGATAAACAGGCTTGCAAGGGGTAGTGGTGGGAGATGAAATCTGTAAGAGTTACAGATGAGCTGCTTAACTCTGAGCTGCCTTGATTAGGAATCTGGGAGTTTCAAGCTGGGATCTGGGTAATGTTACAACAGTGTCCCAGGTATGTAAAGAAGTCAAACCAGAAGACACTTGTTTCTTTTCATGTGACTGTTTTTTCTTTCTAGAGAAATAAAACAGTATAGGCCAAGAAGGAGCTATGGCTTCCAGCATAGGTGACTCTAGATGACTTGGGAACCATGAGTTTAGAGTCTACATCCCAGCAAAGAGATCTGCTCACCTGGACCCAGGAGGAGCCAGTCTGGTTGCCCCCTCTCTTTGCTGCTGGACAGTACTGAGCTAAAGCTGGTTTCTATGTCTCTGAAATCTACCATCTCAAGCTTTCACCCTTCAGTCAGAGCAGCTTCTGGTGACATCAAATGGAGATGAGAAGGAATCGAGTTTAAGAGAATCTTTTAAAATGTAGAGTGGGAAGGTGGATGCTCTGATGAAGGCAACATTTGAGGTCTTTGTCCTTTCTGAACTGCTTCATGGGGCAGTTAGCTCTAAGGTAAGTGGAGAGTACGCTTTACAGGAATGACTCCACAGCCAAGAGTGGGCTTTTAGTGGAGAGTTCAGAAAGGTGCTAGGTCACTACAGCTGCTCATTTCCCCACCCTTGAAGCTGACAGTTGGCATACCCCTATACTGGAGGTGGCCCAAGGTCACTAATGAGTTCATTTCCACTTCTCATAGGAAAACTTCTGAATAAATTTTTAAAACTAATTGGAGTTTTTAAATTCAAGAAGTCCTTAAAAAGTCATGTTTGGACTTCTTTTAATTTATTCACTGCAAGTATATTAACTCAAACACGAGGGCTGAGAGCAAACCTCTAAGAGAATATTTGCATTTTGCCTGAAAGAAAATAAATCAACAATTGGCTGCTGCAGATATTAAAACATACCACTTGAATTGTGACACTGCTGTGAAATTAAATATAAATGCTTCAGAGATCCAAACAACATTAAAGCTTTGAAGAAGGTGGAATTTTAAATCTTGATTTCTGGCAAGAGAATAAATATATAATAAACAATTAGGAAATAATCCAGCTCCTTAGGAAAATAATTTTCTTGCATTAGCTTCTGTCTGTCCAGTGTTTATGTTCTGAATGGCACAGTTAAAAGGTTGTGTGATAAATTTGTTGTTAAATGCGATGTCATAACAGGTAAGAAGAACAAAGTGATGTGAGTCTGATAAAAAAATTAAGCTCTTTTTTGAAATATGGTTTAATGGGCAAGTTACAAAGGTACAAAGAGTAGTCACTTTGAAAGAAAGTTAAACTTTTTTGCTTTCAGGGATAGACTTGAGTATTAGCACAAGATTCTGTTTACGAGTTGTGCCATTTTTTTTAAATGTTTTACATTAAAGAAAATAAAATAGCACTGTTTTATGGCTGTATTATTAAAGTACAGTCCAACACAGAAATCAGAGCATGAAGGAACTAGAAAATCATCTCTGTCCAAAAATGCTGCTGTGCCAGAGTTTACAGTCACTGATAATTTGCCCTATACATAGGGTTGTCTTTAAAAGCAAGCTAATACAACAATTTCAGCCATGAGTGATGTTCAGCTGTTTATTGTTTTCTTTCTAAGACCTTAGGCTGAGAAGAAATTCCTTCTAATATTCCCTCCCCCCCACCCCCTGCCAGCAGCATTTATTTTTTAACTATGTCTGGAATTAGAAATTACCAATTCAACTTCTGCGGCAGAGTGGGAAGACAGTTGACCTAAAAGCCTTTGTGGTTTCTGAAATACAGAAGACCCTGAGGACTGCTGGAAAGTTGAGACTAAAGGAATTAAAACTTCTCATTCTACATAACTTTTACTAGTTAACTTATATATGTCATCAGCTGTTGACTTTTGTCATCATCATTCAGGATACAGATTCGGTCTCCAGAATATCTTCATCATCTTTCATTGAAGTGACCTCCCCCTGTTATAAGTCTTTATATATACATATACATATGTAGAAGAGGCAGTTGTTTTCTGGTGCATTTTCTTGCCAACTTTCTTCTGAAAATTTTAAATGAGGGGTAATTAGGTATTTATATAGCACTACTAACATTTCCAAAGAAGTAAATTTCACAATCCCTATGGCCACTAATGAGGTTAAGGACAATCAAAGAATTAAAGACAAAACGGAGCAGATGAAGAGTGGAAAAGCTGGAGGCATGAGACTTAGTAGTAAATATCCATCAATATCTGTAATGATTTTAGGTCCATATGGAATATCCTTTGAGATATAACTCCACATATTTTTATACAAAATGAGTTAGGACATCATAAGGTAAAATAAAGCAAGCATGCAATTAATTTTCACAACAAATTAAAGCAAAAATGTAGCAATGATTTACAAAAGTAGATCAAATATTTTGACCACAACACAAAAAAAATGGAGCTAAATTACAGCATCTGCAATTAATTTCTTAATGTTGAGAAGGATTCACAGGGATGGGTAATAGCTTGCATGTAAAACACAGCAGTTATACTAACTGAGGTTATGATTCTGCAGTAGTTAAACTTTGAGTACTGATGTCAGGTTCTACTATGTCTTATACTCTCCCACCCAACTAAGTTTTAAAATTCCCATTCTATACATTGACAAACTCTCCTCTTTACACCACTTGCTGAGCTAATGTCTTAGAAGATGAAATTTTGCTGTTCTTTGCCAGTTATCACAAATTACAATTTCCTTGTATTTGTACACCTTTAACTGTAGAACAGGGAACAATATTTATATTTTATGTTTATATTGAGACAGTTTTTAAGCATTCTAAGCATAGGGTGCTCTTGCCATGATATCTTTATTGGGGGAATTTTGAGTCCTCTCAAGTGCAGTAACTTTCACACTTGAACAATTTGGGATTTATTTTTTTTTTTCTAGAGAAGAAGATATTCAGACAATAAACATTCAGCTGAAATGAAAAATATTTTGAAACATATCGCATCTTAAAATGTTCTGAACATTTAGCAGTAGAGAAAGTTAGACCTTCACAAATGAGCTCAGAGAGCGATGATTTTTACACACAATGCTTGTTATCAGATGACTTTTATTGGCGAGTGGCTGGTCTTTTCCTCCTTGCATGATTAGATTCGACTGTTCCGGAGCACAAATATTCCCCTGATGATTTTTGACTAAAGTGCTGAAGCTTTTTGGTGCTGGCTTATGGTATTAAAATTGGAAAGTGATTTTTGTCTTTTAGGCTAATCCTTTGTGGTCTTTTGGTAAAGCGTGCTGGTGGTTTGCCTTGTGGCATGACTCAGAACAGGTCATCTTGCCCAGCCTAAGTTCAGTCCTTTTTTTTTCCTTAATAGTCAGGTCTCTACATGCAACAGAGAGTGAATGGCATGGCTTGCATATCTTGTGCAATGTAAACACTGTATGTAGGTCCAGGAGTTAGCACTTTAGCTTTGGCAATGGAAACAGTATGAATATGTCAGTTTGACAGTGCTGACTGTGCAATTTAGTGTGGATTGGCAGAGCTAAATAGCCAGAGGTAGTGTTGTTTTAGTATTGCTGTCCTGAACTAATGCCTTCAAAAAGCGCCACCCTCTACTACTCAGACACCCAGGTGATTCAGGGGCATGTTGGCCTTCTGTTGTATACGTCCTGTTGACATGCCCTTAGTGCCCTACCCATGCTCACTCCTTGCAGTTCATAAAGTCCATGTGGAAGATCACACTTGAAGAAAGTATATTCCTTTTTAGGTGGAAGATCTGATACATGATAGAACTATTTTCTAGAAATGTTCAATGTTTAAAAGAAAATGCTGTAAAAATGACTGAAAAATCCCCAACAACACTAGGCGAGAAAATCAGTCACTCAGACTCTCACATTCCAAGTAATAAAATTAAAAATAAAATTGCTCTCAAAGAAGAGAATTTACAATGATAATGGAACTGCATATAGGTCAAATAGTCTATCTTTTCCAAATTTGCAACTTGATCGAAAAAGTTACTTTTAAGCTTCTTGAGGTGAAACTCATTTAAAATACAATTTTGTATAGGGTCTGTGTTCTGCAGCCTATTTTGCTCACAGTTTTGTGCAACAGCTCCCAGCAATGCAATATGTTATCCACTGTGCTGATTCTTTTTGTTACTCTCATCTTGGAGTTGAAATACATCTCAGTGGTAAATTCAGTTCGGTATGCATTTAGGCTGTTGATTTAATGTGGATATACAATGTAGGTATTTTTACTACCTTCTCTGTAATTGTAAAATTTTGCCCAGGTTGAAAGCAGTTTTGGGAAACTCCTAAGCTACCTGAAGACAATGATAGTCAATGTGCCTTTCAAATGATGATGGATATCTTGAGAATAATTACCTTCTGTGGAGTGGTTTGTCCTTTATGCACACTTCTTCCCATCTACTTTCTAAAAGGGATGTTAGGACAAAGAATATAACTGCTGCTAATGCCAAATTCCAAACTCTAATATCTACTGAGCTATGGCAAAATTTGTAATTGCAGTGGATTTGAACAGCAAAGAGAGAAGGGGAAAAAAAAAGAAAGCTATTTATCTGAGGCACCAAGAGAAGCTATGAAATGCAAAAGGGTAAAGGCAGTTTCACTAAGAATAAAATATTCATGTTGCTAACTTACATAAAACAAAAGACGGAGTGTTTTCTGCAGGGAAATTACTTTCTCTGATGAGCTCCATTTATGCATGATAGAGTTTTAAATTTTTGAAAACCCCCTTGGTTATTTTTTTTTTTTTTCAATTCTAGTGATTTTAATTTTAGGCTTATAAACAGATAGATGTAAAATTTCTTGCTGAAAGGGCCTTATTCTGTTTAAAGTCATATTTATTACCTTCAGCAAAAGCAGAATTGCTTCTGTCAATGACAATGAATACAAAATCAATATTTAAGACTGCAGTCTCATAGACTTCATGTTATGAAGTGGATACTTCAGTTTTAAACTGCCCTATAATAAAATGTTTCTTCATTTACTTCCAGTACATTTTTAACATTCTTCATGTTACGAAGTATGCTCCAGAGGTTCTAGTTTTTGCTCCGGGTAACTGGAAAAGAAACAGTTGCAGATGGTGTTGTCTAACAGTAAAATTCTTCTGTCCTGCAACAGATATGTGTGTGTGGCCTGAACCTATCGATTTCTGGAAGTTTGATTATGTAGCCCAGTGTCCTGGTTTCCAGCCCGGACGGGGCTGATTCTCCCCTGTTTACCCGGCACAACCATTCCACCCCATGCGTGCCAGGCCCAGGGGCAGCAGGGAGCTAGCCGGGGAGGGGAGGGGCCACAACTGGGAGTGGGCGTGGTGATGTCACGGTGTAGGCGTATATATGGGCGGGTGGTGCTGGGGTGCTCTCAGCGGCGTCGGTGGTGGTCGGGTCAGGGTGACGCAAGGTGTGGTTGGTATTGTACTCATGTTTGTCTCCTCCATCTGTGTTACTGTTTCCCTGCAATACCTGTTGCTCTGGTAAACAGTTTTTATCTCAACCCACGAGTCTGCCTTTTCTTTCTTATCCTCTCCCTGTCGTTGGGGGGCGGAGCCAAGGGACTGCCACGTGGTGCTTTTTTTGCCACCGAGGCTAAACCGTGACACCCAGACAGAAGCTGGTACTTTGGCAAGACTTTCTTCATCCTGGGCTTTTCCAGTCCCCGTTGCTAAAAGGAAAATGGTGAGTGGAGTAATAAGTTTGATAACTTAGGACTGTGTTTTGTGGGTTTGGGTTTTTTTTGTTTGATTGGCATTTTTTCTTTTTTTGGTTGGTTTGGTTCAATTGGGAATTTTTGGTGTCATTTGGACATCTCACTCTCTCTGCATGTATTTTTGGTCAACATTGAAGTGCATCACCAGAATTATGAGGTCAGATATGCTTTTTCCATGCTGATACTGGAGGATCAGAATATATAGCTTCCTTGTCTCAGAGGTAAATCCTGGAGATACACGTAAGAACTTCTTACGTGCTGTGCAGGCTTTATACGGAGCTGAAATTTGAGTGAGGAAACGTGGAAATTTCACGCTAGGCACATCTTCTCTGAAACATTCATAAACCTACCTTGTTTTTGTAGTGTTACAAATGGGTATTTGAGGGCCTGCTAATTACCGACCTTATTGGATTTTGGCCAAGACATGAGACTTAAAACCTTCTAAATGGTTGCTTCTGCCAAGCTATACACAGTACAGCGCTTTAGGTAATATTAAATTTCAGCAGTTCAGGGTGAGTTGTTGGCTTCTGTTCAGGGTCTCACAGGAAACAAACAACATGAGAATATAATTCTGTAGAAGTCTAGGAAAAATATGTTATTGAAAGATGTTAGATAGTGCTAGCACATAATAGAATGTATGTTGAACACGGTAAGTACAATCTGTCTGTTTGAAATGAATATCATAACCTGATTTTCTTGGGTTTTTGACTATAAACAATGTAAAAGTTTTAGTATGTGTATTATTTAGGTACCAAAATACAGCCAAGTTTGATGTTCCGTAGAACAAAAAATGTATAAATAAGCGATGAATATTATGGTTCTAATTTATTTGAAATTTACCTATTGAATAGGCAAATAATGAAATAGATTTGGTTGATTGCACGTAAAAGACATGCGGTATAGAAGGAATATGCATAGGTAATAAGTAGGTGCTTAAATATTAGGGGAGAAAAATGCTACTGCAGTTTAGACTCTCTTGTACAAGTTTTTGCTGGATTAGGTCTCCTAACAACATCTATGCCCTTGACTCTTCAAAGCGACAGATGTTGTCAGTTAGGAAAAGAACTCCACCTTCCCTAAAGGAACCTTTTATTAAGAGATCATAATGATGACAGAAGCGTAACTTGAGAAATTCAAGATGAGCTAAGAAATGGGACAGGTTTGAGCTATGTATCAACAAATGCTGAGAAACTGGATACCTTCACTATTATTGTCTTCCTAGTTTATGAACTGAGACTAGAACACATTTTTAATGCTCTTCTAATGCAGTTACTACCAGGAAAATAGTTAGGTGCTAGTATCAGTTTTTCTGGGAAGTGGAGTAAGAATGCCTACTTATAGTGTGGTTGCAGAGAAGCAGAGGTAGCTCTGTGTAGGCTGCTGGGAGTGCAGCACAGCTGGCTGAGCTGGTCAGGCCATAACCTCCCACAGCTGTAAGAGGCAGCTGGTTTTAAGACACTCTCATGGGCCATACTGTGTGATACAGGCTGCCGCAGTTGAGGGGGATCAATGAAGTCATGCAGGAAACCAGCAGTAGAGAGGGAAGTCTTAATTGAGACTCCTGGATTATTGGTAAATTACTTTATTCATTGGATCATCTTTCATCTGCTCAAGTTTGGATTATGGTTGCAGTATGTGAGGCCATAGCTAAATTTAGTTCTTCCCTAGATATAGGAACGTGTTGTGTTCTTAATAGCTAAACTTCCCTTCTTTCTTTTCCCATAGCCTTCAGAGAAAAGGTCGATAGGGTTGAATAACAACACTAGGCAGTTCCAATATCGCGCTTTTAGTCTATAACTCTCAAAAGGTCTTTTCAAAGCAGATAAGTATAAAAGTAAAAAAACCCACTTTCCAGACAGGACAGAGCTCTGTTGTAGAATGCTGATTCAATAGGACTGACTGATTTGGCTCCAGTTTTTGTTTATCTATTGAGTTTTGATAACAGCAGAAGACATATTTATATTCCGTAGTATGTAATGCTACAGAATATAAAAAGTGGTATAAATGAGTTCTTTCTACACGGAAATATTCTTCCATTGATTTACATGATTGTTGGGAGAAGTCCTTAATGTATTGAGATTAACTCTGTGCTTGGGAACTAGCCAATAGCCTTATCAAGAATTCATTTTTAATGTATTTTGTGGAATATCTATGTAATCCTTGTATGTAACAGTTAACCATATCACTCATTCACCACCCTGGCAAAAACTGCAAGCAGACATGCCAATTCCTTTGCAGATTTAAGACTATTCTGTTTTAAGACTGTTCTATCATGGTTGTAATTAAGTAGTGATAGAAAAAGTAGCATTTAGTAGGTGATGCTTTCCCCTCTGAGCAGATAGATTATGTGGTGAATTTATTAGAACTTGTTATAAGAACTCTTATTTAAAAAATGAAACAGTATTGACTTTGATATGAGAAAAACAGGCTATTTGATTTGATCTCAGTACAGTGATGATAATTACATTTTGCTCTTCTGCTGTCAACTACAGATGAAAAAACATGTTGTGATGATAAATAGACATCTGTACAGTCCTAGGAAGGCATCCATTGCAAAACATCAGCAATCCATACAGACCTAATGAAGGTCTTCTTTAGAAATCTAGAATAAATACTAACCTAAAAATATTAACCCAAAAAAATATTTCTAAGTAGGGGGCGCATAAAGTCAAAGATACAAAAAAAAATTCAAGGTAATGCTTCCTTTCTCCAAAGTTGTTCTGACAAATTTGTGAGCCAGTTCCATGTTTATGAATATGTAAGCTGGTAACATCTTTAACTCTGATGTGGGGAAAGTTTACTAGGCTGTTGGGTGCACAAGTTGGAGAGGCTACATGTGAATTCACATTAGATATTTGGCAAATGGTCAATTTTCCTGCTGTGTCTTGGATCTGTTGAAGGAAACAGTGCAGCTAAGAATGGTTGAAAAACTAATTATTTGGCTCTGTACTGTCTTCATGTTCCATATTACCATGATATAGGACACAGACAATTTTTTGCCTTATACAGTGGAACATTCCATTGACTTCCTAGAAATTATTCTGAAATGTTACACATTGGTGTGATTTATAGCATACTTAATTCAGTTCAGGTATCTTCTTTATTAATGAAGTATGATAATGTGCAAAGAAAAGAGAGAAATAAGTTTTTCTTAAAAAAAAATACAAGAATAGATCCAGGGAATATTTTTAATCATTAACATAAAGATGTTGCCACTTTCCAGAGGGGAAGACATTTTGTAGGAGATGTTTAGCCTTGAGGCAATTCATTCTTTACGCAGAGGCATAAGAAATACTGCTCCTGGCAGTTTTTATCATTACTAATAAATGAATAAGCATGGTTTCTGAAAAAACATGTTCATCAGAAGGACATGTTACACTGTTCTTATCAATAATTCTGTGCAAATAAAATTCAAGCCTGCGGGATTGTATTGTTGCAAGCTTTTTATACAATAACTTTTCATACGAGAAAAACAGACTGAAATGATGATGAATCATGGATGAAAATTTTAGACGTAATTAAAAGAAAAAAAAGTTAAATTCCCAAGCTCCTTTAACAAAGCGAATAAAAAAAATGCTGTATAGCTATAGTTTGATAGATAATATTCCACTAAAATGAACCTCATGCAGGAAAATTTGGCATGTTTATATGAGAGAGATTGACAAGCTTTAAATAGTCATGAATATGTGAATAGATGACCTATTTAGCTTCCCACTTTAATTCTGGAGATGAACAGATTAAGTGTGGTGCTGGAGAATACAACTGGAGCTTTTAAGGGGAGAGGAACTGAGAAACAGCAATTCTGTAGGCATACTGCAAGAACTCAGTTGGGGGTTGGATAACGATTAACAGATCAGCTACAGAGAGATCTTATTGCTGCCATCAAGTATGTGAGCATCACCAAACCGAGATTTTGATCAGACAGCTGAGAAGAAGAAGAAAGATGATTCAGTCATTGGAGTTAGTTGATATGAGCATCAAAGAGTTTCAGAACTAGCAAAAAATAATTCAAAAGTAAGGCCACTCTTTGGTGGAAAAAATAGTCTGATCATAAGAGATTTTTACACTTAGTCATATTTGGTGAATAGTTTTGGAGGGAAAAGTTGTCATTTTGGGTTTTGAAGCTTTATCCTTCAGAAGGAAGATAAAGCTCACTCAAAACTGCTAGAGTAGCAAAACCGAGATGCTGTGAGTAGCATCTCCTAACTTACTTCCTGCTGACAGTACTTTATCTAAGCAAACCCAGGAGATTGTTTTTATAGTAAGAGCCTAATGAAATTCCTCTCAATCCAGTTTTACATAGGTGTTAGTGGACACTCAGTAATTAACACAGGAGTTTCCGTTTCTTTAAATAATCATAAAAATCTAGTTTTTACTTCTGTGCTTCACAGCAAAATTCATAGAGCTTGCCTAGCTTCTCTAACTTTTCCACTGAAAAAAATGTTAGTATTTTCTGTGCATTTTACCTTTAAAAAAACACCAAAGCCGACAACCTAGACACCTAGATCTTTATTCAGGTACAGGTTATGAAATACGTAAGATCAAAAGTTGGCCTATAACAAACACAATGGATTTTTGTTGCTTGTAGTTACAAATCCCAGTCCTCAGTACCACTCTGCCATAAGCTCCTTTGACTTTGTTGGCAATAATTATATGATTATTTGATTCTGGTAATAATAGTACTTTCCAGTGGAGATCAAAGAGAATGACCTATCTGAGGAATAGATCATAACGCATGCTTACATTTTCTTCCTTACATCTTGCTTGTGTCCTTACCAGGTTGCCTGCATCCATACTGCTAACAAAAAACCCAAAATAATGTCTATCACTTTTTAAAATGGATTCTCAGGAAGGTCATTTAGTATTCATATGTCTTGAAAACAAATATGATTTGGTTCAGACCAGTACTGCCAGGAGATACATCAATCATAGCATGCCGTTCTTGCAATTTCAAAGGTACAGGAACAACAGAGAGAAAGAATAGGCTGCTAGCCCTGGCATGACTTTTGGAGAAACCACGTGCACCACAGCAAAGATCACAGGAGCTACTGTTAATGGGAACAGCTGCAGCCTGCTGGAAGTTGCACGTAGTCCTGCTCTGTTTTGTTTTAATTTTGTTGTAGTTAAATACTCCTGAATGTTGACTTTGTGTTGTTTTTCTTGGGATGATACTGTCGTTCTGGCATATATCAGACATACCAGAACTGAATTTTCTTATGAGCACAAATAGTGCAGTAGCATCTGGTAGATACTGGCTATTCAAGAGATTAGCGGTACCTTCAGAGACAAGACCACCAACACTAATCATGACTATTTTTGAGAAAGGATGAAGCATTTAGGCAATTTTCCTGTGTACCTCACAAAGTCCCTATAGACTTCTGTAAGCCTGAAGCAAATAATTTTTTTTTGGGTAAGGACGAGGGAATGCCATTTGACTAGGCAGAGTATCCACTTTCTTTGATGTTGGTAGTGACGTATCTTAAGGATGCTTAGTTGTTAGAGGATGCAGCTTAGGAAAAAAGGAAATTTAGGTGCTTGTTCTACCATCTGAAAGAATGAGAGGTGGGGTGTTTCTGAATTTCAGGAACTTACTGATTATGGGTAAGAATCAGGGTGAGGGACAACAAGGCAGATATGGTGGGACTCTGTTACAGACTGTCCAACCAGGAAGTAGAGGCAGGTGAAATATTCTGCAAGCAGCTGAGAGAAGTCTCAAGATGGTTAGCACTTGTCCTCATGGGAGACTTCAACCTACCAAATATTGCTGGGAGTACAATACAGCTGAGAATGAAATCTGGGAGTTTCCTGGAATGTGTTGAGGATAACTTCCTGACACAGCTGATGATGGAGCTGACTAGGGAAGGAGTCCTGTTGGACCTGTTATTTATAAAAAGAGGAGGACTTGTGGGGAATGCAATGGTCAGAGGCCATCTTGGGCATAGTGATCATGAAATGATAGAGTTTTCTGTTCTCAGAAAAGCAAGGAGGGGTGTCAGCAAAACTGCCTCCTCGGACTTCTGGAGGGTGGATTTTGGTCTTTTCAGGAGCCTGCTTGACAGTCTCCCTTGAGAGGCAGTCCTGAAGGGTAAAGGAATCCAGGAAGGCTGAACGTTTCTCGAGAAGGAGATCGGCTGAGGTACTTAATGCTTTCTTTGCCTCTGTCTTTAATAGTAGTAGAACCGGTTGTACCCTGAGCACCCAGACCCTGAGCTAGTAGATAGGAGTGGAGAGAAGAATGAAGCCCCTGTAATCCAAGGGGAAATGATGAGGGACCTGCTACAGCACCTAGACATACACAAGTCTATGGTGTCAGATGGGATCCAATCAAGGGTGCTGAGGGAGCTGGCAGAGGTGCTCACCAAGTCACTTCTCATCAACAATCCTGTATAACCAGAGAGATTTCAGTAGACTGGCAGCTAGAAAATATGACACTCACCCACAACAAGGGCCAGGGCAAGAGGAAATGGCCGGGGGAGGTTTAGATTAGATATTAGGAAAAATTTCTACACCAGAAGGGTTGTCAAGCATTGGAAATGTGCTGCCCAGGGAAGTGGTGGAATCATCATCCTTGGTGGTATTTAAAAGATGGCTAGACATAGTGCATAACAACACGGTTTAGTGACGGTTTTTGTCAGCGTTACGTTGACAGCTGGACTTGATGATCTGAAAGGCCACTTCCAACCTAGACAATTCTATGATTTTGTGTCACCATATATATGACACTTAGTGCAGCTACTCTGTGTTCATGTTCAAAGGAGCGTGGTATAGGTGGATTGCAATATCTTCTGCCTCGCAAGCACTCTACTTTTATATTAATATGTCTGCAAAACCTGTCTGCCTTTGGGATGATACGTCCTTTAGAGGCCTAAAAAGGAAGAAACTTCTTTACTCCCTTCCCTCCTCCATAATTAGCCTAGCTGCTTTGCAGAACGTTCTGCTTGGAAGGCCCAAGACCTACAACCTCTTGTTGAAAGTAGTAGGATCTAGGAATTCTCCACGCTACGTTTTCCTCAACTCCTTAGAAGAAATGTGGCTTATCCAGAGCACAAAGCAGAGTGGAAAATTTGTAATAAGAGCATTTATTTATTTTTCACTCTGGAAAGGGTGATGCAGAACGTTTGAAAGGTGGGTTGATATTCTTTCCTTTTGGTTATTTCTTCATGTGAGTCTGTGTTCATCTTTTGGTCTGATCATTATTTCATTTTTCGTATTCTTCACTCTACACTTAATTTGGCTTTTTTTTTTTTCCTCTGATAGTCCTGCCTCAGAGGTCTTGATCCTACGTTATTTGGGAAGGATTGATTCTGTGAGGGTGGTGAGGCACTGGAACAGGCTTCCCAGAGAAGCTGTGGATGCTCCATCCCTGGAAGTGTTCAAGGCCAGGCTTGATGGGGCTTTGAGCAACCTGCTCTAGTGAGAGGTGTCCCTGCCCACGGCAAGAGGGTTGGAACTCTTTAAGGTTCCTTCCAACTCTAATCATTCTATGATTCTGTGAAAACAAGGAACATGTAATTTTTCATGGCCTGTCACAGTGAAATTTGAGTCTGATAAACAAGAAGACAAAAAAAGTGTGCTGTGTAGTGGCTAGAAGAATAACTACAGAGCAGAGCACAAGGGGAACAGAAGAGATGGTTATACTTCTACAGAGGAAGAACAAATTTTACCTTTGCACAACCCTGTAGACCTCCTCTATTCTTCTCTTTTTATTCTTATGTCTGTCATTTGGTAACTGGCTGTCCAGTGAAGCAGTGTAAAATGAAGAGAATTATCTTGCGTTGATTCAACAGGGCTTTACACTGAGAACAAAAGAAAATCTAAGGAACCAAGGAAGCTGTCAGGAGTGGAGGGGGTGCTGATTGTGAAAGCATGTAATTTTGCTGGGCAAAGAGATCTCTGTGAAGTGATGGCTGAGAATAAGCCATATGGTAAAAGGCTAGCTCTCTATTTCAGTTTAGCTGAGTGTAGGAAAATTACTCCGATCTCCCATAAATTACACTGTTTCTCCAGTTAATGTACAATCTCATAGCGCTTGCATATTAAGTAACATTTATAAAAAATTCATAAAGATAAAGAGTCCAGAGCATTCAAAATCCAATACCAGGCAATGTGATGTTAAAGTCTTGCACAAAAATTGAACCCTGCTTCCATTCATCCGAGAGCTTGCAGGCACTTAACAAGGCAGTTGTAGAGCTCATGCTTAATAGCCTGCTTCTATGCTCATTGGCTGTGGTATAGATTATATGAGTTCAATGAACAGTTCTTTATGTGGCTTATCTCAGACTCTCTTTTATCCAGATTTATTATGTCTGGCAGTGGTGTGCATAAGCCCAAGCTGTAAAAGATGATTGCCGTTCTTCTGAGATGTATGTATCTCTTTTCCTAGTTCCTGGAAGTTCTCCAGCATGGCTGAGGAGGTCAGGACAGGGATGTTTACCTGGGTGTGGTCTGGCATCTATAATTCCTTCTGCATCTTTGAAAGCTGGAAAAGGCACACATAAACATAAACTCTTGTAGAAAGTAATGTGTTCACTGAGTTGGTACCAAGTTTTCATTAAAATATTGCCTATTTTATCTTCCACAGTGATTGGCTTGTCTGCAATTTCACTGTAGTGCTTGGTTTTGAAGGATTTTCAATTTCTCTGTTGACCTTGGCTCTGGACTGGAAATGAAAAACCACGCTGACTTTCCGGTAGATAAAAACATACTTAGCTGTCCTCCTTTTGAGAATAAAAATCTTTCACTTTTATTTATATTTAATTAAAAATTAATATTGTAGGTCGTGAGTTTATACAAGTAAGTTTTGCAGTATTTTTTTAATACAGTTTGTGGATTGGTGACACTTAGGGTACTTAATACTATTTGAATTTCTTTGTCTCTTGTGAGAACATTAGCAAATACTGAGTAGTTTACAAACTGCAGATCAGCAGCAGAGGATATCTAAAACCAGTAGGAAGAGTCTGGCTTTAAAATTTTCATTTTAGTTGCTATATTTTTATGTGTATTTTTGCAGTGACACCTACTTAAATGAGAGCCTTGCTCTGCTAGGTGGTATATGAATACACAGTAGGTAATAATGTCTGAGTAAAAGAGCTTCAGTACAGACAGAAGGAACCACTACAGGTTCTGAAAACAAAACAAGGCTAATTGATTTGACAGGAGTAAATGGTTTTGTCTAGCAGAAGAAGATGGTCCTTAAAGTAATGGAAACAACATTTAGGACATTGCATCAAGTAGGCAATCCCCCTGCCTTAAGAAATCTTAGAGATCCCCACAGATATGTATTGATTTAATTTGCCCAACTGCAACCAATACTCAAAGACTGCTGAAAACAGTGAGGTGTAGGTTTCACAACATTTTCCAGTCTTAAGTTAGTGCAAAATTGTTTTATTTACTGTATGCTGTACTTTATAGCACACTAGCTGAATAAGGAATGTTCTGCAGCTTTCTAATTTTGCTATGCAAGTAGACATTAAATTCTTCCAAAACAAAGAAAGATGTTTAATATTTACATTTCACAGACAGTACACAGGGCCAACTGGTAGATTTAAATGGAGAAATCCAATATGACCTACATTATCTGACCTTTTTTTGTAGCCCAATATCTACATAATTGTGTTCTGTTGCAATTTAAACAGTTGCTTCTACAGCAAATTTATACTTCACTGTGAATTTCCAGCATTCAAAATTAATTCGCAGCCTGTGAAGTGTAGACAATTAGGTACATTCCTGGAAAAGTTGTTCTGGTATTCTCCCTCACTATTAAAAGTGTGCACCTCTTTTTCTGGACTTATCTAGCTGACAGTTTCTAGCCATTGGATTTGGTTATAACTACCTGTTAGTTTAAAGTGCCTTTTGCTATCAGAAATCTCTGCTTGCTAGATACCTTTTACTTGTGATCAAGTTATTCTATAAACCTTCTCTGAAAAAAGTGATAATGGATTGAGATAATGAAGTGCCTCACTGAAGGCAGAACTTGAGTCATCCTTCTGGTTCCTTTCTGGATCTTTTTCAAGATTTCAAGATCTTTTCTGAATTGTATGTATTCAAATCGGGCCCAATGTATGGTATTGTCTTGATATTGCCATGTGCATACTGGCCACAGAAGCAACACTGTCTCTCTTTTGTTCTGGATAGTCCCTTATGCATTCAAATAATGTTTTGGCTACCATTTTGTGCTTGGAGCTCTTACCATATGCAATCTCCCATATTACCTCTATGGAACAGCTGCTTTCTGGGCTCAATACTCATAATAATACCTAATATTTCAAGTACTTGACATTATAATATTTTCTGTATGATATCTATTTCTAATCTGTACGTATACAGAAGTGCAAGGGATATCATGGTTCCTTAATAATTTTTTATGTCTATTTTTAGAGAGCTACTCCTTGGCTAAAATTTCTGGTTTTCTCACTGAGGAAAAGAACCGAAAATAGTGTTGGGTACATAGTATACTGTGCTTTTCTTGGTACACCTGGTAAAAAAGAAAGCATGTATTCAGTATACAACATACCTATGAAGCTAAGGTAAAGAAAACAATGTTTAATTTCCTTGATCAATATTCCTTGCGTTAATTAAAATATTGTCATTATAGTACAGATTTGTGGAAGATCTCAGGAGATGTCATTCTTCCAGAATGAAGTCTGGGCAAGGCTTGGGGGATTGTAATAGACACATTTTTCATAAACTTCCTTTGCTTCTAAAAACATACAAATAACACAAATATTATTGGTAAATATTCTCAAACAGGTGGGAAAACAGAAACAGTCAAATGCTGTATGTAATGATCATGTTATCAATGGCAATCTGTGGCTGAACTATAATGTAAGCATTGCTTATGGAATTTAAGCCAAAGAGCCTGAAAATAATTCTTCTTTTCTTTTCTTTCAGTGATGGTTTCTTTTTTTTTTCTAAAGCTGAAGAAGAATGGAACGATATATAGCTGTCCAAAAAGTTGTCATGCTTATGCTCTGAGACAAACCGTTAAAATTATTGCAGTGAAAGCACACTTATTTCTAAGACAAATCTATATCAATTAGCCACTACATCAAAACTTCTCGAGGAAGGGTGCTACAGTTATTTTTATCTAAGTGCTCTTTAAAGAAAAATAAAAAGAAAATGAGTGTAATTTGCTGTCATTGAAAATAAAGATTGTGGTTTTTAACATGCCTTATTAGAGGGTGAGTAAAGCTTGCTGGAGAAATTCCCTCAAAAATAAGCATAGAATAAGTTTTACAACTTTTTAAAATCCAGTTACAATGCTTTAGAACTTTCCTCTCTTCTTCCATGTTCTGTTTTTAAAAGTTTTCAATATCTAGTTTTAAATTCAGTTACTGCAGTTGCCACTGCAGCCTGTAGTTTGTTGGCCTCCAACTGTGCTGAATCTGCACCAGCTTCTTGCTACTTACTGACATGAGTTGCTGCTTGTGGAAGAAACAACTCAGCAGAATATAGAAAGTGCTCTGTTCCTGCAGCCCAGGGCATGATCTGTGGACAGTTTGTCACTATATTCAATAACTCTCTCTATAAGATCACCAAAGTCCTATGATGAAACAATAACTTTTATTGGTTTAATCTTAGAAAATCTAAGCTGTTTGCAATGGGAAGGAAATTGCATCTCCTGCAGATGGGGTGTCCCTACTAGACTGGCAAATATTCCCTGTCTTATACATAAACAGTTCCTCCACTGGGTGAGATGTTATGTTTACTGGAATGTAGTGCTGGAGAAAAATTTGAGACAGCCTTGAGAAGCTGCTGACACCCTGCAAATGAGTTTAAATATGAGCTACAGTTCTCAAGAAAAAAGATGAGAAGAATCTAAAGGAAAGGCAAAGAGGAAAACTGTGGGTAATTTAGAGTTTATGACAGTCACTAGGCAGAAGTAGGGAGGATAAAAATGGTCTAATAAGTCAAAAATGGGGAAAAACTGTGAAAGATGAGAAATTAAAAGAATTTAAGTGTAGGAAAAAATGCAATATTTGAAAAAGGGTCAGAGAAATCTGCTCATGAGTACCATTTTGAAAATATGTAGTAAACGATCCATAGGCTGCTTGAGCTTCTTCCATTCTTCATGTTGGGTTTAATTGCACCTATATGCCAAAAGAAACTCTACTTGCTGATCCTCTTTTTTGAAAATTTTCTCACCTTTCTCTTGTGATAGTAGTACTTAGTGATCCTACAGGCTGTTTGCATCAGAAAGGCACTGCTTCAAAGCTGTGTATGGACTGCCTACCTTTGTGGCTGATTCTACATACACTGCTTTAAAATTAACTGGGACCATGGTTGTCCAAAAATATACTCAGTACAGACATACAACTCAATCTACTTATTTTATGGACCAAAATGTGGCTTTTTAAAAATAAAATATAGAGTACTTATTGCTGTGTTATGCAAGTACCTCCTGATAGATGTATGCATCATCCTGGAGCTTATTTGTGGGAGGGACACGCTGTTATTCTTCTTTGTAGTCTGGAACACCAAAGCAAAAGGATTTCAGGCTCAACATTCAAAACCAAACCTTTGATCTTTCTGTCACAAGACATCTCGTTTCTAATATTCCACAGCCAAGTGCTCAGAAACTGACTTAAATTTGAGTTAGCACTACGATGTTTTCATTGTGGGAATAAAGTTCCTTAATTTTTTTTTTTCCTCTGGCTTTTTAGTTTAGACTCTGCTTTTGCATGGAACTGAAAATACTTATAAACAGGACACCTCCTATAAATTTGGAATGTACTGAAAAATCAAGATTGTAGAGTGTATCTCATTATATGAGCTAGTAACAATCTTTTTTTTCCTCTTGGTGGTGGTGAGAAGTTTTTCTGGAAATACTCTGTTTAGGGTAGGCATTTTATTGATGAAATGTTGGGGTTTTTTTCTTGCTGCAGTTATGTATTTTGTTGTTCGGTATGATGTGTTTGTGTTCGGTTTTCTCTTTAAAAGTCAGTTTATGTACCTGCTGTTTCTCATCAGTCTTTTTATCTTGAGTAAACTAGAAAGTAATCTATTCAATGTAGTTTCTTGTTTGTCCATTGTATTTAGATCCTTTAAAAAAGTTGCATCACTCCTTATGATCCCAGTCTCTTGTGGGAAGAGGATCGGACAGGTGTTTCCCTCCTTGAAATAAAACTCACAACTCTGTCTCTTCAGAACTACTAAGATACAGGTGCTGTCTTTCTCAGCCATAGAAGAAGCATAATCTTACAAGTTACGACACAGAATAATTCTTATGGGTTGTGTTTTTTGTCTATTTTTCTACTAGAGTAATAAAGGTGATATTTTTACATTCATGTTATCTTTTTAAGAACTGCTTTTCGATGGAAAAGTTTTAGGGAAANAAAAAAAAAAAAAGTGGAGTGAATTTATGAGTTTTCAAAATGTGTCAGCTTTTGCATGCAAATATGAAAATCCACTAGCATCCTATGAGCAATCTAGATTTCCCCATGGTACACAAGAAATGTCTATGTATATGGAAATTTACCTTCTGTTAGATGGTGTTTCAGAGCACTGGCTTCATACCTTCTTTAACTTCCAGCTTGTTGCCAAAAACACTGTCAAGTCCCTCCAATAATACTTAGTGGCCTTCTTATTACAATGCTTTTCACTCCACAGTAATTTGCAGGAAATATAAAGAAATGTTTCTGTGCTGAGATTGTATTAATTTAACCTTTGCTTGTAGCTTGACTCTACTATTTCCCTTCAAAATAACAAATTAATTACTGCTGGTGAAATTTGATGCAATTTCACTTCCTGCTTTTGGTGGTGTAACAGAAGTTAACTGCTCAGCAAATAAATCTTCCACAGCACTCAGTTGCAGTTTAACAAAATTTATGCTATCGGTTGAGGGAACTGCTGGAAATGTTGTACGCAAGGCTCTCCAAAATGTAATTGAGAATGTCAGGGGAAATCATTACAAAATACGTGATTGCCCAGATTTATCTGTTACACTAGACAGCTTTAAAGCAGGCAATATGTACAAAAGGTGGAGTGCTGCGGAGCTGTTCTGGTAGAGTAGCACAGCTATGGAACATGGCCAGGCGAGTCATACATTTGTTCTAGCTACATATATTTTAAATATAAAGGAATGATTACCGGTGTCAGGTGCTTTATGTGACTCTCATTAATTTTGAGAAGAGGAGAAGATAAAACCCAGGAACTTCTCTGTACATTGGATTTAAAGATGAGATGCAGAGGACTCAATGAAATAGGCAGGCAAGGCACACAGTTCTTTACCCTGAATTTTAAAAGCAGTTGTTTTGTTAGTTAAAGGTATAAAATGTGAATTCCCATGACAAATCTTGAGGCAATATATTTCTGGTATTCTTGCCAATGGTTTTTAAAAATCGTTGTTAACTAACTGCGTTTACTCTGCCACTGTTCCGTGCTTTTGTTGTCAAGTGTTATAGAATAATCTTGTGATCTGAGTGATTATTATAATTGCTCTTTGTAGATTACTTATTAAGCAGAAAAACACGTATACTTTTCAGAAATAAATCTGCTACTTCAGAAGTGTAATAAGGAAAAATGGCTGAATAGTGAAGAAGAACTACATAGAACTAAAGTAGTGCAGAAGTTACTAATGGTATGCAGAATCTTGTAAACTCAGGTGTATCGAAACTGAAGCTGTGAAGCATGCATGTAAATTTGATAATTTATGTATGAAAAGAACATAAAGAGTTTGGAATTCACATGTCTATAGTTGATAAAATTTTCTTTTGATATGATATCACTCTCATGGTTTTAAATTAAAGGTTTTACACACCTCATTGCTTTATTTATATGAAAGGTGTAAATTTAATTTTAGACTTTTTGCCAGTTCTCTGCTTAAAATCAAATACACATTTGTTGAGAACATTGGAACAACGTATAGAAAATTGAAATATGTGTCTAGCTAGGTAAAAATTAGAGTTTATAAAGAAAGAAAAAGGAAGTATGGAAAAACATTCAGATGCAAACAGCGTGTTATAATGGCAAAAGTGAGGAGTGGTTAAAAAAAGAGAGAACATGGAAAAAGAAATTGGTTAAATTCAACCTTTTGTTTTCTTTATTCTGTATTTCATCTTTCTTACAAATATTTCCCAATGAAACTGGATTATATTACTGGACAGAATGCAGAGATTTAAGCTGTTTTAGAAATGATATATACCTTGTATATAGTGACTAGGAGCCACGGCTTACCACAATGCTGTAAGGTTGCCCAAAGTAGGAATGAGAAGTGGGTCTATCATTGTCTTATTTACTTAAGCCTTGCTAAATTGGCAGAGTTCTTTAAATCCTGGAGATAAAAGGAGCACTATAGGTGAAATACTATTACTGTCTGCATGCAAAGCTTGCTTTTACCATTTTCTTCTGCTGTGAAAACATAGGTCACAAGGGACAGCATTAAACAGTTGAGAGAAAAAAGCTGTATAAAGATTGTAAGTGCAATATATCTTATACATTCTGTATCTGCATATTGTTCTCTGATCATAAACACCTCTACAAATAGGCATGAACTGAATGGATGGTGATCTGGTTGTGCTAAGGTGACATATAGGCTTAAAACCATGCCCATTTTGCCTTACTGAAGGTATGCTAATAGGCTTAGCTGGTGATGGTTTTCTTGCCTGATTTACTTTTGAGTGTTCATGAGGAAATAGCTAGGACTGAACCATTTAGTCTGCTGTCTTAAGTAACAAAGGTGGCCCTTGTGTTGGTATTATTATTTCTCATAAACACTGGAGTAGATGTATGGAACAGATGTAAGTGAACTCTATCACATATACAATATCAGTTTACACATCTTCATGGTTTTCCACCCTTTGGTACTTGTGTTAGTATTAAACGTCGGTCCTTCCATTTCCTTACTTGATCCTGGTCATCTTAAGGGTAATCATTTTGGTTAGTGTCAGTACAAAGGGACATTGCAAAGCTCTTGTTCTGAGGGATGTTCATCCAGGGAGGAATGTGACATTTCTGGGAGACTGTCAGGGCTCTCATGAAGTGTTAAGATTATTTAGGTGGCTGTGCTGCAGAGAAATGTACATTAACTTGAAGTATGGGAAATATCTATAATAATGAGTTCCAGTTTATTTGATCAGGGAGAAAACCTAGATAAAGAAAACCCCTGGGTGTTTTTAAAATGTTCCTTAATGCTTTTTATACTTCTCAAGATGCAGTGAAGGTCAATGCAGTAGGAAATGTCTCCATTGATTTAGATAAACGGTACCTCTGCAATGCATTCCATTTTCCTTTTTATCCACTTGAAGAGCTACCATAAGACTTTACCTTAGGCTGTCAGGCAATGTGCAAATTTTTCATAACCCCTGGTGAGGTTATTAGGTTGGCATATCTCTTGCCCTTAAGGGCAAGCACTTCCACTAAGAAGCTTTTTCATTTGTTGTTGTTATCATGGTGCTTGCATTATAAATATTTATTTCTGATAGTAATTAATTTCTCTTGTGTTTTATTAACATATAAGCCAGGATGATATTCAAGTTAATTTGACTTTAATATAAAAATTAAAATAAAAATATTTCTTCTTTCATGTTTTATTTGTATGTTGCCATGGTTGCTCTGTAACCATTTCTGACTGATACTGCAGGGTTCATAACGCAGAACAGAATACTGAGACTGAATAATAAGCCAATGTACATATGTAGTCAGCAGATCTAATGGTATCTACTAACAGCAAAATGCATTTTAGGAAGTGGTGAAACCACGGCCCTATGGACTAACAGGAGTTTTGAAACTTGCACCACATCCAATCCAGGTGCAGATTTTATTGCTGTAGAGAGCAATCTTGTTTAATAGCTAGTTAAAAAATAGATAGAGGTGTATATATATGTATATTTATGTATAATATTGTTACAAATATATATATATAAAATTGTTACAGATCCTCAAGGATGAAGACCTGCAAACATTGTACTGTGGCTGCCACCTTTTCATGAAATATTACGGGACCCTTTTATCCATTTCAGTGGTTAAACACTTGTAGTACTGCAGATTGCTAGAGCTTTCACAGAGACTTGCAAAGATTTTTGTAATAGGCAAATGCAGATTTATCAAGTCTCATACTATCAGTTTAATGCTTAGGTGTTTGCTGTCCTTTTCTAGCTGCAGAGTAAGTGCTCTGATTTATAGCTGCTCCTGTGCTTTCATCTGTCCTTTGTGGAGGCAGACCAAGAACTAGGGGGAAGCTATGGTACTGCTCACCAGTAACCGTTCGGCCTCCTGGTGGGATGTATCCTCTAAGGATGACCAGACAGCAGTTTACTGCCACAGTCCCTTCTGTTGCAACTGCATGTACCTAGGTCTGTATGTCAGCTGGAGATCAGGGGTGGCAGGGACAGAAATATTTGAAAGGGCAACAAAGATGATTAAGGGATTGGATCATATCCCGTATGAGGGAAGGCTGAGAGAGCTGGAACTCTTCAGCCTAGAGAAGAGAAGGCTGAGGGGAGACCCTATTAATGCTTATGAGTATCTGAAGGGTGGGTTGAAGGAAGATGGAGCTGGACTCTTTTCCATGGTTCCCAGTGACAGGACAAGGGGCAATGAGCACAACCTGGAACATAGGAAGTTCCATTCAATTATGAGGAAAAACTTCTTTACGTTGAAGGTGACAGAGCACTGGAACAGGCTGCCCAGGAAGGTTGTGGAGTCCCTGTTTCTGGAGACCTTCAAGACCCATCTGGATGCAGTCATGAGTAATGTGCTCTGGGCAATCCTGTTTTGTCAGGGGAGTTGGAATAGATGATCTCCAGAGGTCCCTTCCAACTCCGACAATTCTGTGACTCTGTGAAAGATCAGTGCAGTTTCAAACGTCAGGCTTGACTATTTACTGGATTGACAATGCACTTTGTCAATGATTAGTTATTAACTCTTATATATACAAAATAATCAGTCCTTAATAAATTTATCCTAATTTAGCTGCAAGTATCTAATACCACTGAACAGACACTGTTTTGGTTACCACTTATGGCTTTGGTCCTTGAAAACTCGGGGTGGCCAGTCCCAAAAAGCTTTTGATGAAGGCAGTCTCAACTTTCTTAATGCATTGTTGATGTTTTATTCTCTGATCCCTTCTCAACAGGAAAAGGGGTGATCTCATTTGACTGTGTCATCTTACTTTTATGACCATTACTTCTGATTTCCCTTATTCTTTTGGTTTCAATGTAAGATCAGCGTTTGTATTCAAAGTGCAATAAAGATTTTTCATAGCCAGAAATTAACAGAACTGAGTCAATAATACTAGACATCATTTGTTGAAACAAATATTAAAAATATAATAAAGTTTTCTTTGCTAAATTATTTCTAACAGTTTGTAACATCTCTAAAGATAATGAATCATAGAACCATAGAACAGTTAGAGTTGGAAGGGACCTTAAAGATCATCAAGTTCCAACCCCCCCAAGAAATTTTCTTCACATTATACCAACTCTAATGAAAACTTTGAAATAAACCTAGATGAAAAAAAAGCCCTGTGAATAGTTTTGGGCTGAGTTAGTGAGCTGAACTCTCTCCATGAATATTGCAATGAATGAGGCAGTGGGACCATGCTTGCAAGGAAAAGACTGAGAGGGATATAGAGAAATGAACTTCATCCAGGAAGAAGTGCGCTGTTGGATGAATTTGGCCATCTTATGGAACTTCACTCTGACATATGTACTTTGCAAAACTGTAAATCTTGCATCTTGCGTAACAGTTCATTAATCAGAATAAATTTAGAGAGAATCTACACTGTCCCAAGTGTCAGGAGTGAATCCAAATAACCAGAAGGAACCCACAAATTTATATATCTTCCAACAAAGTTGAATGATGTAACCAGTGAGTTATTGATGAGGACTAGATATTGAGGTTTGTTTTGTTTGAAATCACTTGATGTCATCTGAATAGAGCAATAGATTTTTTAATTTTTTTTATTTTTAAATTGGCATACTTTCTGTGGGTAAGAAATAAGACTTGAGTACTAACACTGAGAGCCTGGAAGAGTTGTTTTAATTGAAAAAATTAGAGATCTAAACCAGCTTAAAATCTGCAGTCATTGTTTGAATTCTTTATCTTTGCTTTTGATGGTCAATGAGAGCAGCTAAGAGATTTTGTGACTTTTTAGACTCTACAAGCTGGATTGTTATCCTTTGTCAGTCTCTGGTGGCTATTGTAGGACATGTGTCTCATAACCCTTTTTACAGTTCAGCCAGCATTTTCCCCAGTTCACTCCTGACACTTGTTAAGTTATACAGTTCCCTATAGCAAAGATTTTGTAAACTCAAGCTCATAAATAAAACATATCATAGATGAATATCTGGTCTTTAGGTTAATTCTTCAGGGTGCTTTAATGGTAGTAGAGATTCTTGGTCTTCTCAAATCACATCGTATCACATTTTAACCTTAGGTTAGTCTACGGAGGATCAGAAACTAAAGCTAGATGAATTTACAACTGGCTCGAACTACTAAATTAAGAATTGCAACTACAGTCAGTTTGAAACTGTGAAAAAACAGCTGTAGTACAGAAAGATTCAGAGACAAATAATGGTTTGAAAATCAGTGATAAGAGGTAGAAATTCTCAGAGTACCAACACTGTTTCTTAAAACAAATATGAATCTGGATCTTGTTATGTTTCTGCTTTCATGAAAGCTTCCTTGTGGTTCAAACAATGATGGCAGAAATGTGGTGGCATGGAGATGACATTTCCAAGATACAGTTTAGAGCTTGGTAACAGAGAGATTGAAAAAAACTTATGTTTTTTTCCTTTCTCCTTAGGGAATAATGACTTGGTTTTGAACTTGTGTCACTGGATGAAATAATTATTAATACCTTAAGAGTGGATGTCGTAATGTCAGCGTTTATGAATTCCAGAATTAATTATCTGGGGCTCAGCAGCATTTCCCTTTTTTGCCATTCCTTTTCCCAACAAAATATTGCTATGTGACCTATGTAGACTTGGGTTTTTTTCTTTGTGTGGTTGCTTCTGTGCACATTAGTGAGATGGAAATGCTCAAACTCTACTAATATGATCCACAGCACATGTATGCGAATGAATTTCTATGTCCTGATGGATACAGGTTGAGCTGCATTCCTTAAGGACAATGTTTTCAGTTACGCAGGTATCTTACCATTCACCTTTCTGCTACTAGATTAGATAAAAGGAAATATTTCTACTGAAGTGTCTGGTGTATTATTTAAAAGACAGTAAGACAGTTGTGGGTTTTAATATTGCCAGAATATGAGTGTTAAGAGCAGTAGAGATATGGCAAGCAGACTTCTCTTTAACTGTTGGTGATCAGAACTGTCTTACTGAGATTCTATAAAGAAGTTGGAAAATCTAGAATTAAGTAGTCATGTTGAAAACTAAGAGATGAAAAAATCAGGGAAGATTAAAAAAAAAAAAAAGTTAACATAAAGATTTTGTACCATCAAATAGAAAAATGAGACTTAATGCAGATAGCAAAATGTTTTATGGCCTTTTATTTAAAGCATGTGTGTACATCACATTCGGTGGGGCATAAGATAATAAGAAGTTATATTTGTTTCTGAAGCTGTGTTCCTGCTACTGCTCCTTTTTTTATTTCTGTAGTGTTTCTTAAAGAAACTGTCCAGGCTGCTGTATGCTGCTTATTATTTGCAGTCTAAGGTTTGTTTGACTATTTTCAGGGTGTGCACAACGATTACGTCTACAGTCATTATCTTCACAAAGTATGTTTTCTTCTAGCATTTGTTCACATTGACTTGTTTCATTTACTCGTGTGTTCTGGACCACTGGGTTTTATTTCCTTGTTGCTTATTTAGCATTTATAAGAGACTGTATTGATAAACATGCAGGATGATGGATATTTTGTCAGCAGAATTTACAGCGTTTTTTTCTGCAAAAGATGAACAAAGGTAAAGATGGATTGGTAACTTGTCACAGGCGGGCTTTCATTTGGTATTATCATATATTAATGATATTTTTAATTGTTCTCATTTTGAGAGAGAAGTGACAAATCATTAAAAGAATCTGAGAAAGTGCATGAACCTTTCAAATAGATGAAATTCAAAAGCGAGGTCAAACTGGGAAGCTGTCAACTCTTTAAATAATGTAATGAGATTCCAGTGGACGTTTATTCCCTTTGTGAGTTTCCTTTAAAAAAATAGCAGGATCCAGCCTATTTGTAAACGCATTAACTGCATTTCCTTCTGTCTTCAAAGGTTACAGATTTGGAAGAGAAGATGAAAGCCATTGTAAGAGTGTGTTTGAGACTTTCAGTCCCATCTTTGCCCTTGTTTTTTACACTCCACAGGCAGCACAGTGGTAGAGTGCACAGTGGGATATCTGCTTTAAAGGCCTCATTTTACCTTTAAAAGCTATGCTGCTGACAGTGCATTTTTAAAAAGGTCTTAAACTTGAACTGGCAAAAAGGTCTATATACTAAATACAAAGACTTTGATGTTTTTTGTTTTGTTTCCCTGTGAAATTTTCAATGGGGTAGAAAGGTCCTGTGGATTGAATGACCTATTCAGCAATAGCTTTTGTCAATATGTTATGTGGATTCAAATGAGTCCTGCTCTAAGCAGATTATTAGAGATGATCATTTAGTTTGGCTGTAGTTTTACATATGTCTGAAATACCGCTTTAAGAAAACAGAGAACTTTTATTAGAAGCACAATTCTTCCTTTTCATTTCCTTCTTCTGGAACTATTATTGCATGTAGTTATATGCATTGGAACATAATTATGTACATTAAGCAAGCTTTAAACAAAGCTGTATGTGGAGAAAAAGTGATGGAGTTTGGGATGGTTAATTTTTTTTGCAGTTACAATTTCTGTTTTGTTTTGTTTTTCTTACTAGATGTCTATATATCTGGAGTGAATTTTGGTTGTTCAAATTTGTTTTCTATATCAAAACTAGCTAGGGTCTATAATAATAGTAGTGTTACCTGACTTTTCTGTTAAATTGTTGTCCAGTACACCTCTGACTAATACTAACTCAATAGGTCTATACTAATATTAAATATCCATCTATATCAGGTATGAGATATACAGTGTTTATGTTTCCATTTTGAATAGTCCTTGTCTGCTGCTGCTTTTTCTGTCGTGTGATAGTACATTGAATAAAAGATAAAAATAATAAAAACATCCTAATAGAGAGTGCTCTTGCTGAATTCAGCTGGTTTATATTCTTCACAACTGATCTCTGAGCTGTTCATATCAAAGCAGTACAGGATGTTGTCTCTGACAAAAGACTGATACATTATACATGTTTGTTCCTTGGGTATATTTAGCTTACTAATAGGCTACAGAGTTATTCTAGGTCTTGAGAAGTTTGAGGTCTGAATTGTGAAGGGTGTTATCAACCCCTGCTAAAGTCTTCAGGAATTAAAAGTGCTCTTCTCACTAGCTTCATAACCATTATTGACACAGTTCTCTAAAATTAATTTTGTAAAAGAGTAGAGAGGTTTTGCTCTTTCTGTCTTTTCTTTTTTTTTTTCCTTTACCTCTGTCCCCAAGATAGAAGCCAGGTGAGATTGACAGTCTCTTGAATGTAAGGTCTTGGAAAAAGCACTTTTTAGAGGGGAACACAAAGAATAGCCAGGGCATTTCCAGTGCACATGAGAAGCAATGGCAAGGAAGGGCTGATAAATCCAGTTCTAAGTACAGATTCAAACAAAATTAATCTCATCTACTTGAGGTGCCTAATCTCTTATACTTTAGGCTTGCCTTGTAAGTAGTGGAGAAGCTGGTAGCTTCAAAACTTCATACCAACTAAGAGCTGAAATGACCTTAGACTTCTCATCCCTCCACCTCTCCTCCCCACCTTCTTACTCTCTTTCTTTTATTATGTTGGGAACTCAGTGTGATATATGCCCTGCATAGGTACCAAACATTTGATAACCAGATCAGAGCCTTTGTATTGCAATTGTAAAGACCCTAGGATCCATTCAGTTGGGGTTTTTTATGCTAAGAATTCTAAGTCTGAAGGTGGCATGCATTTGTTTAAATGTAATCCTACTTCATATTGTCAACAATAATCAGTTCCTACAAACCTCTTGATTTTCATGGCTACGTTTTCATAATGAACAATGTAACGAGATTTTATCATGCAAATTGCTCAGCACTTAGAGGTACTGGGTGATTTTCTTTTTTTCTGTGTAAGACTAGATTTGCATTTCAGGAAATCTCTAGCCATTCACTCTGCCTTGTAACATGTTCTTGACCAACCCTTTTATTTGTGCTTCCTTAACTGTTTTTAAATAGGCAAGTAAATTTTAACTAACTATATTTAACAACATATTATTTAGCAAATAAAAAAGCATGTATTATTCTTGGGTAAGTTGTACACATCGCGTAAATGTATGAAATGGTTAGCAATATTATCAAAGATCCTACAGTCACGTTTGAAGAGGCATAAATAAGAAATTTATGTACTTATTGTAAGGCTTTATTACTGTATAAATAGTTGCAGGTAATTTATGCGCTACATTATCTGGCCTTTAACCAGTATCATGGTAACAGGATCTGTGAAGGAGATGTATGAGACAGAACAAGCAAATCTTTTGTTTAGAAAATCCTCTTTCTCTGCTCTATGTTCTGCTTAAGAAACCCTCAAGATTTCCTGCAAGTCTCTTTTCTGGATCACGCTTCAGATTCTAACACCCATGTTTGAGACTGTTCAAATCTGAAGTGGGTTTAAGGTTATCCTTATTTGGTAGCTTTGTTTTCCACAACTGACGTGGTTCTGACTTTGCTGACAGTCATGAACATCCAACACAAGGAAGATTAGATGTCAGACACTCCTGATCACTTGAATTTTCACTTTAAATTGGATGCAGGGCAGGGAACACTCCCCCCCCACCAACCCCCGCCATAAAAAAAATAAAAAATGTCCAGGGAATGTGTGAGGGCCATTAGAGGGCCAAAAGCAGGCTACTGGTCTCGTTTGCTACCTTTTGAGCTACTGGTTCTTACCTGTGTACTCAGCTCTCCAAGGTGGAAGGCTGACGATTAATTCAATTCAGCTTCTATTCTTTTGAATGCTCCAAAGTTTAAGGCTATGGAGGAGTGATGATGGCAATCTCTTCTGATGTTTAAACTACAGTTCAATTGGAATTAGATACTAGGGTTGACAGTTTGAGAATGATGTAGATCAGTTCATCGCCGCCTCTCTCTGCTGTCTACGCAAAGCAGTGCAAAGCCCTATTTTGGTAGGCAGCTGTTATTACAGAGGGGTTAAACCCATAACTTCTGTGCTTTTTGTTCCAAATTTCTGAGTCCTCTCCATCCCTTGTGTCTTTTTGCTTTCAAATGGGAGGACTTTGGTAATTCTTGATTTAGTGAGTTTTGTGTGTATAGAGGGAATTAGCTTCTCCCTGTCCAAAAACCAAGACGAAGAAGTAGGTGGGCTTGGCACTTGGGATTTTTGGGCATTCTTCACTGGGGAAGGGGAGCACGGAGGCTTAACACAGAGGCATTGTTGTGTTAAGGTGGATGTTTTGAGTTAACCCATCTTCCAGAGGAGTGCATATCGAACTCAGTTGACTGCAGCTGACTCCTTCATTGTATTCTGATGCTGTATCTTTCTTTTCTGTTTTCAGTTTCCAGCACAGTCTGCTAGTGATGTTGGCTGGATGTTGCAAAGGATATGAACTGTTCATGTCCCTTTGCAAGCTCTATTAAGTCCATCCAAAGTATTCTCATCTACTTGAGTGGAGCTTAGGCTATGAATTTAGACTTCACGTATGGACTTAGTATTGACTTCAATCAGAGTTGTATTAGCCTACAGAACTTGGGAAGAGTATTCCTTAATTATAATGAAGCAAGCGTGATCCCAAGCAGGGAACCCAACCTTGTTCTGCTCTCATAAACATGCACTCAGTATTTGATACTGTCTTCAAATTAGGGAGACCTGAGGAATATTAAAGTAGTTTCTGATCTCAGTTTTATGGATGGGAAAAACCACAAACTAATTCTACTATTAGTGGGGTTTGCTTAAAGCTTTCAGTAAAGCGCTATTGTATTTCGTGGTGATTTTCCCTGTTTTCACATATATTAGTATAAAAGAAAGAAGTGGAAATTAGCTGTCTCTATTACTAGGCTGTTCATACCGTTTGCAATTGATACTCTCTGTAGGTTGTGTGGCTTAGAGGTATCATTCATAAAGTGCCAGACATGTCATTTTGTAGGCTCAGATTTCAGTATCAAGGTGAATGTTTGCTTCAACACGGCATGAGTGATTCACCGAGATAACTGTTTTAGTTTAAAAGGTTTAATGAAGTGTCAGTTGTTACTTGAGACTTCAGTCACCAGCTAACTTTAAGTGTTCTGACACTATAAATAGCACAGGGACTGAGCTTTCTAAACAGCAATCCTTTCAGTTCATAAATTAGATCACCTTAATGGTCCATGAAGTGCACAGAAGATACTATTTGTAGAGATGTGAGAAACTGTTTCTAAGCAGCTGTGAGATTTGTTCGTTTGTAGGGAAATCTAGAGGATTTTTGTTTTCCTTTTCAGCATTGAGGTAATAAAGAATGTATACATTGAAATAAAATTAATTCAACATTTATGATTATGTTAGATTGGGCTTCTTAATCTTATATTTATTTTAAAAATGAACTTATGCAAGAAAATAGTGAAAAATAACATCAGATTCAGGAATCCCAACAGAAAATAAAATAGAGCAGTGTCGGGGAAGAAAAGTTAAGCTCTGATTTTGCTAAAGGTGTCGTTCACCTGTTTCTTGGGATAGGGAGACATCTGCAACATTAAAGGAAGTGGGAGAATGTCCTTTCTGTTACTGTTTTCATGAGAAATTAAGTATCTCAAAATAACTTATATGTAGAAATTGTTTTGGGTTACAGCTTATTTATCTAAAACTAAGTTGGTAAAACATTTTTTTTTTTTGAAAAATTGTGTGATAATGTGTTAAAATAAGAATTTTGGTAGCATGAACATTTTAAAATAGTGAGCAAGGGCAAAACAGTACATTGATGCTGAAGTTTAGTGCCAAATCTTGCTTGTTTTAAAATTGCAGAGTTCCCACTGACTGACGCTAGGGGATTCTTCTAAGTAGGGTTTTGCTTAGGGCTCTATGAATTATGGAGCTTGAATTTTTGAAGAGAAATATTTCTTCTCATACAAAATTTTAAGGAGGGGCATTTCCTGTGGGTAGGAAATAAAAAAGCACCATACTCTTTTTCTTCTTTCAGGCATGCTAAGAAATAGTTCTGTAAGTCAGAAATTTTTAGATCCAGACTCAGGGATAAATTTCAAAGCCTTGCTCTAAAAATAGGAGGTAGAGACCGAATATAATGTCTTACCTGTGATATCTTCCAAATTTCTTGTAACAACTAATAGTATACTAACTTTACATCAGGACAAAAGTAAGCAATGCAGTTTACTCTTTCTAATTTGAAGTCAAACAGAGCCTGGGTTTTGCTATTGATTTCACATAATGTTAAAGAAAAATAACTTTTGGAATGTTTTTTGGCCCAATTGCATTTATTTCCAAGCATTTGTTGCTACAGGAACAGGTGGTGTTTCTCTGGCACCTGCTTTCCTGCTAAACTTACTGAAATATGAAGACACAGGACTTTTTCTTAATAAGTTGTTGTGGTTAACACCAGCTGGCAACTAAAATCACACAGCTGCATGCTCACGCCCCACACCCTCCTTTCCACCCCTCCTCCCCCAAGAAAGGTGGGAGGTAGAGTTAAAAAAAAAGAGGGGGAAGGGAAAAGAAAAAACCCTAGCGGGTCATGATAAATGCTGTTTAATAGAAACAATGGCAGAAAAGGAAAAATAAAAATAACAATAATAATAACAATGGTATGTGTCACTCTCACTGCCTGGTGAATTGGAACTCTCCGAAGCAGTGATCGTGAATTCCTGCCTCCCCTCTAACCCCATTTATAAATTGAACATGACATCTGTGGAATATTCCATAATTCTATCTATTCTTCTACGGGAGGCTGTAAAAAGTCCTTGTATAGTATAAATATCAATTAGGAACAACTAAAACCAATGGTCATTATTTGCATTCCTTTCATAGCAATCAGTAGAAGGAAAATTAACTCTTTCCCAGCTGAAACTAGGATACAAAATTTTGCAGCAGTTAGGTCAGGAGTAAAATGACCAAACTGGAAAAATGTGCTTTAAATGGCAAAATGTAAGTAAAAGAATATGGGACAATAAAAGAATGTATATGATTACAGTATATGTAATAATAATGGATTATTATGGCTGCTATTTAAAAAAAGAAGTTGTGATGGACAAGTTAATACTTACAGAGTGCATTGCAGCAGGGTTCTAAAAGATGATCTTTTCAGGAAAGAAAGAGGATAGTGGGCAGAGGGGGCATTTTAATGCTGGAGGATTTTTTTTTTTTTATTGAATGACTATTTGAAACTTTTTTAAAAAATGAATTTTTAAAGAAAAAGTTTTGGTCAAAATCTCAGTTTGGAGAATTTTGTTTTATCCTGTTCTTTGACAGTCAAGTTATTTGTATGATTCCATGTGACTTCCATGCTAAGTGCAGGAAGCTGGTAACTTAACTGAACAGAAGTTATTCTCTATGCAGGTTTTGTACGGATTAAATATAATGTTGTCAATTTCTTTGCCATTATAGATAGACCATATCTTTTTTTTATTATTATTATTATTTTTTTCTGTAAAGACACTATTTAAGTCCTTGCTGTTGAGAGGATTAATTTTTTTCTTCATTCAATGGAAGTAGCTTGCCTTCTAGAAATGTATGCTTCCCCTGTAATTTCCTTTTGGTTCACCTTGGTTAAAATGAACACGAAGCAAGCAAGATAACACCAAACTTCTCAGGTATTTATTTTTACTGATTTTCAGCATATGAGATATTTTAAATTTACTGGCTATGATTATTAAAAAAAATAAAAAATATTGTGCTCTTTTGTTGTGGCTAAACTGCTAAATCTGACACTTGAAATTTTATTAATCCAGATTATGTGTGTTCATAAAATTATGTGGTTTTCTACAGGTTTATCTTGCTTGTATTAAGACATTTGGCTATGAAGATGGTAGCCAGTAGAGACTGGGATTCAAGTGATATTGATGGTGTCTGTAGTGGCAAAAGTGTATCATGGGTGAAAAGTACATCTTGTATTTTTTTAATTTGGGATAGATCTACTTACTATAATTCTGGGAAGATTTTTAGAGATTTGGGGCGAGTGGCATACAAGTCCTGTATGATTAATCATTGTGACAAAAAAATGAAAACAGTGGATCCAAAGATGAACTCTGCACATCAATAATGAAAACAAAGCTTTTCCAAAATTATATTCACTCTGAATTATATCAGGAGTGCCCATAACAAAAGCTCTCTTTCTATAATCTTGCATGATTAAGATTTAAACAAGAACAACTGATGAGGATGGTTTCTTCTCTTTCAAAGATCTTGCAAATATAATAACACTAAAGAAGTTCCAGATTCAGAAGCATGTCAACTAACAAAATAAGCCATTTTATAAAGCTATTCTTACTCCAAACAACCATTATGAGTCTTCTAAATATCTTCATATATCACAGTATATTATCATGGCTAATTACTCGCCATGAATGGCACAATGCAGTGACTGTATGTACTTTTTGAATCATACTAATTTTGAGAGACTAACACTCTCAAGCTACTTCCTCTGCGGTAAAAGCTATATTTGCATTAGATTTTATTATCTGCTACATCAATTATTTGCTCTGACATATATTCCACATTCTTTTTACTGTCACATTGTCCGCCTCACTGGACTTCCTTGAACTACTGTCAGCGCGATGTTCAGATACATTTGGTAAAATATTAGAAAAATATCTGCTTGTATACTACTGAGAATAAGCCAAGTCCCATTCAGACATTTGATTTATGAAGCTCTATACATAATCTTAAAAAGATAGCATCTGCCCAATCTTTCAGGCAGTATCATAAAATCCAGTTCTGTCATGTTAGATGTAGCAAATTTGTCCTGTGTAATGCACTTAAAATGTATAATCATCTTATCTCAGTGCAAATTTTAAGGTCTAATGTGTCTATTACAAAATCTGCAGCCATTAATGTATCTGAATATTGTCAGCAGTGATTTGAGGTGAAGATAAACAACAGCAGGAGAAAAGAGAGAAAATCATGGCTATCTAATTGCTACTGTTTTGAACAGAATTAGCGATAATTCTTCTCAAGCTCATAGACTGAGATCAGCACATGAACTCAGGAAACAGCACTCTCTAAATATCTCTACAGAAATACACACAAAACTCTAACTCAATTGATGTCACAGCAGGCAGACTGATAACATGCCAGTGGACCCACAGTAATTTGTGTGAGTTTTCTGCTGAAGACAGTACAAATTGTACAACTTTTTTCTTTTGTCAGTTGATGTATGGAGGATATTTTTGGATGGCATTTCTATTGACTTAAATGTTCTTCTGAATGTTCAATCTCTCTCTCTCTCGGGTGTGCCTCCTCCGCATCTTTCTAACATTTTCATTTTGGTGTCTGTAACCTTCTTTGAAAAAGAAAAAAACAACAAGTAAAAAAAATAAATCTGCAATAACTAATTCGTGTTACACAAAGTACATTGGCTGATACTACTTGAAATTCTTTTTTGCACACTTGTTGTCATTGTCCATGGGTGTTGTTATTATTGCTTTTTGTCTTAAAAGAGAAACTTCCAGGAGATATTCTTAGCATCCTTCATGGAAGTGGTACAAAGTACATGCCAGCAATTAGTTGCTTGGTTTTGAAGTTTCGGACTATTTTGAGGACAGTAGTGCTGTGAAGAACTTTAGTTTGGGAAAGAAGTATATGTGCTCTTCCTTCTCTCATGTTTGCTAGAGAATGCTTGAGTGATAATGAAATCTGTCTATGCATAAAAAGGAATGATACATTGTGTGCAGTGGTGTCAGATCTAATTTAGATGTATAGGCTTGTGTTTTTTTTCATTTTGAGAAAGCCAAATTTAAAAAAAGAGGAAGGTGAGAGGGAAATTTAAAATTGTCAAGTTCTTAATATGACAGAGAGAGAAGTTTGGGGGATAGAGCAAATAGCAATTTCCCAATACCACAGAGCATTTATTTCAGTGTTCCCTCTTTTCTCATATATTTGGAGTAAGTAGTTTTCATTCTTTCTCAATCTTTAGACAATTTACAGTTTCTCAGTAAGCAGTGAGCCAAGTCATAAAGTGAACTTACCTGATCAGATGTTAAGGAATCTCTTTCAGTGGTCTTTTTGTGACTTTTGCTTTAGCTCCTTTGGCTTCTAAGCTTTGTCAGTCTAGTCAAACTTTCAGCTCTGGGAAAAGTCTGCTGGAGAAAAAGTAGTAATCAAAGGTGATGCTTAAAAAAGTTGGCAAGAAAACCTGTTGTATGTCTCTTCTCAAAGTGTTTTGTTTGAAAGTGAAAACTTGTCCCAGTTCTACTGTACTGAATTCTAGACCCGTTATTGTGTCTTGTTCATTGTACAGTTTTCTATTAATCTTGAAGCAGCTGGATGTCTCTAAACTGGTTTGGTGTGTATTCAAGGTGAAAGTTAACGATTCTAGTTTGTTCAGTTGTCATACCTGCAACTCTTAAGTAGCAAAGCCTATGGATATGGATGTGTTTGCCTATATAAAAACAACCAACAGTTGGACAAAAGGGAGAGGGTTTAAAGGTCTTACTAATCCAAAATCAATCTGTTGCTGGATTATTTTCCAATTGGCATCATTACAATAGTCAAATGTTTATCATACATAGATAATAAAGTTACTTGATATATAATTATCTCAAGTAGCAGAAAATACTATTTGCTATTTTGTGCATAATTCTCAGAATTTTTGTACTGGATGCTGGAGATTCATAAAAATTGCAATTTTTTCCTTGAGCCTTAAAAATTTAGGGCCTACTCTGCACATATTTGCACATCTTTCTAAAACACTTTTTAATGTGTTAATAAAAGAGTTAAAAATCACCACCAAAACACATTGTCATACGTGACTTTACAGTATAAATTATGAATGTCAGTCTCAAATATTTTCCAGTAACTAATGCATCATTAACAGGTTATGCTTCAAGTTGACGTCCCAGAAGAGACAAATTTTCAGGCAAATTTTTGAATATTCAGTATTTTTCCCATGAAATGTCAAAAGAAGCTGACATATTGTAAGAAATAAAGGTGCCTTCAAGAAAAGTGGTTATCTTATGTTTTTCTCTGAGCCATCATCAGCTTGATATTTACGGGAAAAATTGACAGTTTTGTTTTTTTCACCTCCCTATTCCTTGGTGGCATCTAAAGCCATGATTTAACCCTTGTGTAAAACCAGAAGCATGTCCAGAGAACTGCAATGAAGCTGGTGAGGGGTATGGAAAACAAGTCTTATGAGGAATGGCTGAGGGAACTGGGATTATTTAGCCTGGAGGCTGAAGGGAAGACCCTATCGCTCTATGACTATCTGAAAGGAAGTTTTTGGGAAGGTGGGAGTTGGTCTCTTCTCCCAAGTAACAGGTGAATAGGACACTAGGAAATCACCTCAAGTTGAGCAGGGGAGTTTTAGATTAGATATTTGGAAGAATTTTTACACTGAAAGGGTTATTAAGCATTGAAACAGGCTACCTAGGGAAGTGGTTGGAGTCACCATCCCTGGAGGTATTTGAAAGATGGGTACGTGTAGTGATTAGAGATATGATTTAGCGATGGCTTTTTGTCAGTATTAAGTTGACAGTCGGACGAGGTGATCTGAAAGGTCCCTTCCAACCTAAGCAATTCTATGATATTATTTTTATGAAGTTAACAAATTTCCTTTCCAAATTTTTTATTTTAAACTTGTGAAGATATTCTCACTTTTTTTTTTTTTTTTTAATGCGTGTTTTGTTTTATTTTGTTTCAGCCTAGGCTTAAAATCCCCATATTTTTAACTTCACAGACAGAATTGACCAAGTTTTACTGTTGTCTTTCGTGTATTACCCATAGGCAGGATGAGTTTATTTGTTTATTCTTGGGAAAAAAACGCAGTGCTGCTGCTGAATTTCTTTTTCTTTTCTTTCTTCTTTCTTTCGCCCCTCTCCATAATTGAAAGAAACCTTGCCTATTGTCACAACTGGGCAAAAGGAGAGACAAATGATATATAAAAATATTTTAACTTGACCGTGCTCACATATTAATTACAAAGAATATGAATTTTATTATTTCTTTATCAGACAAGGAATTTGAATTTGTACAGATATTTTACTAATTATTCAGGTTTTTTGTCTCAGTCTCTCTAGAGTTTGGGCTTTGCAGTCAAATGGACCTTTCTAGAATTACACAAGTAACGTCTAGAGGATACTCAGAAGTGGATAAAATGAGCTGTATGACAAAAAGCAAAATATCAAAATCCAGGCTGGCATAAATTTGCATGAGATGATTATAAAAAAATTGCAAACCAATTAAAGAATAAATTTAAAACCCGATCTTTATATAACATGCAATTTAACTGGAAAAAGTACTGGTTTTTGGTTGCAGTTTGTTTTCTCACGCTCAATATTTGCTGTATCACAAGTAGAGCCACTGGAAGCATGTTTTGAATGGCACCGATACACATCTCACTTTTAAGCTCAGTGTTATTTTGTAAAGTTAGTCCAGGAATGAATTTTAGTTGCAGCTTAAACCTGAAGTTTTTACTTGGTTTTAGTTCAAGGTTGGTTTGGTTTAGAGGTTAGGAACTGTATTGCCAGTTTTGTTGAGATCTGTTGAGGTAAGCTGATTTATCCCAGCTGTTGATACGGCACGAGGATGTGGGCTGTACGTGGAGTTAGCCCCTAGAAAGAAAAGGCCAGATTGCCAGTGAGAAAGCAACATTTACATCTTGTTCTTTGGAAGTCATCTGGATATTTCAAAGGGAGTTACTACAACTGTATCTGGGTACCTGGATGTCCAGCTACTGGGTTGGGAAGGAGACCTGAGTGTTGGTAGCATAAATCATATTCTCAGCAAAGTCACAGGAGCTATGCTGCTTGTATTGACTAGGCATTTGGCACAGTCAGGCTGCTGATAAAAGGTATGACTTCCTAGATATAAACTGAAATGTGGAATAAAATGAATAAAGTAAATAAACAAATATTTGACAATGAACAGTTCAGTGGATAGAAAAATACTGAGACGGGCTTAAATAGCAGACTGAATATTACTGCAGCAGCAGGTGTGGCATGCTCTGATGTGGAAGACTTTTGCATGTCTTGGACCAAATTTTGAGGCTGTGAACTGACGAGGAAAAAATGGAAGCAATTCCATAGCATACGAGTCAAAATATACTCTAGAATAAATAGGCTTGCAACAGTAGAATGCACCAAATGATTAAAATAATTAAAAGAGAGCAATTGAGATATAAAGACAGAGATGAATGCTCTTAGTGAGAGCAGTGTAGCATTTATTCTCCTAGTGAAAGATGCATAACAGCCTTTGTCCTCAGAGATAAGAACATAGTGCCAAACCTCCAGTGAGAGCTGCCTAGCAACTAACCCATCTGGTGAGAGCAATGCAGAAGTTAATCTTTTTAGTAAGCAAGTGTAGCTATTAATTTAATTAGTAAAGGCAGTGTACCATGAATCAGTATGGTAAAACAGTGAATTTTTAAATGAAGTTTTTCAAAATTCTAACCTTGAGTGGCCATGTCAGGGATTGCCTCCCTATTACAGTGGGACAATCTAAACCTTATTAAAAGTAAATTTCAGAATACTGTGCCTTGAAATGGAATCCTACGAGAGTTTCTGCTAAAAGAGAAATTGACTTTTCTAAGGCCAACAATAAAGAAGGATTCCTTTTTATTTTAGGGTGGGAGAGAGGTTTAGAAGGCTGGAGGTCCCAACAGTGCCCTCCGTTTGTTTCTTTCCTCTCTTCTGACATACACCAGCTATTAAACAGATAATGATGGCTCCTGAGAATAGTGGTGGATATAACCAGTCTGGAGCATCTGTAAGAAGATCTCTGTGGCATGTGAAGGACTCCACGTACTAATCATACATACTTCTACTTCAGAACAGAGTAGAAAATGTTTTCAGGAAAATCTTATTTGAGATTTTGTGATCAAAATGAAGACATTTTCCTTCTAAATTCAAGGAGAAATGTAATGACATCTGGCAAATACATACTAAATATTTAGACTTCTATAAACGCTATTACATATTTATAGTTTTCATCTCTGAAAACTATACTGTTGGAAATTAGGTAATGCAACCGACTCATAGAATAGTTCAGTTTGGAAGGGTCTTTTTACTATCTAATTTACATCATTTGAATTGCAACTTGGAGGTGTGAAGATTTTTGCCAAATGGCCTGAAGATGTTTCTCTCTCAACAAAAACATGAGATCTGACATTTGGTGCAAACTTGTGCATGCTAAAAACAAAAGTATTTTCTATTTATAAATAGTTTAGTAAGTTCCCCTGCCAGTCCTGGAAAAGATGAAAAGTTGGTGTGTCCAGTGGTTATTGTGAAAACTCCTGAGCTATCACTTTAGTTGAGTGATGAAAATTTTAAAGCACAATTTATGCGTCAAAGAGCTTGGAACATGTGCATATTGTGCCGTATACAGGTATGTAATTATTCTTTGAAAATAGCCTTTAGTAGTGCTTTAAAAAAAGAGTAATTTGTTCACTTAATTCCATATTTAAGATAGAAACAAATAGAAGTTTAGTCATAAAAACTCTAATGTAAGATGCTTTCCTAATGGAAAAATGAAATAATTTCACAGTTCCTGTATGTAACTAAAATCTGTCTTTTACCTTTTGCTAACCAGAACAGTAAAGATTAGTCACTGGAGGATTTCAGGGAATGTTTGAGACTATAAATTAGTCTTGTAATGTACTTGTGATTTGAATTTGACTAGAATCAGTGATGAATGTTATTAGTGTAATGGGATTAAAGGAAAAGAATTAAGCAGTTTGTGTTACCTATGCATACCATGCATACACCTAATATTTTTCTTGTAAAAAAACCCTAATAAATTCTGACTTTAAGACAGCAATGCAGGTTTATTTATTTATTATTAGTTAATGGCACTGCCCATGTAACAGCAGATAATGAAATCTGGTGCAACACTAGTGTTCTGTGTGCTTGGCTCTATGGCAGTAGCAGGTAATGGTCATGAAAACAGCACTGCTTTCCTCTGAGGCCAAAATGAAATGTATGTAAGAGGTTTTTCAGCTTCGATGTCCAGCTGCCTGTTAGTGATCTTGTTCTTTCTTTCCCGCTCCCATACACATATAGTGAATCAGATAGGAATTGAGGCTTCTAAATACTCAGAAAAAGTTGCTTAAAAATCCTGGCAGATGGTGGTTAGAGAGGGTCTTTTTAGTTCCCTATCTTTTTTTTTTATTCCCCCCCCCAACTTAGTGTTAATTATTACGATGAATGTACTGTGAATTCCAGCGAGTGAGCAGACATGAGCTTTACAGAACAGGTGAAATTTAAATGGCATTTTGAGAGAGAGGATTGTATTTCACTGCTACATCTATATTTTAGATAGTGAAGTTTCAGTAAAAGTTGGTAGCAAGAAATACCGTTCTATACTTTAATATTTTATTGCCAACAAATACATTTTTGAGTTATTCTAATAACTTCATGCATATGTTAAAACATCTAAAGAGGTGCTTTATGTTGTGGGAAGAATTCAACTTTTATGAAAGGTAAGAATCCTTTTTAATTATTGAGTGAAAAGCAGCCTCAAAAATGCTTCAAATGTAGTTCTGGCTTCAGTGAAGCCTATGGTAAGGTGGTCTTATTTTAAGGACCGACATATAATTCTATGTATTCTTAGCTTACTTTTGTCTGGGTGTTTGTTTTTCTCCTCTTTCTAAGATTTCATAGCTGCAAGTATTCTGTCATGTAGAATAAACTGATAGGGAGTTTGTTGCATCAAAGCAAGGTCTTTGCATCATGCACAGATTAAGTATGAAAATTATAACTATATATATTGTCTTTCCATAATGATATATTTTGGAAAGATCTTTAATATTGTGCTAAAGCATAAGTTAGTACGTACATTAGTTTCTCAGCGAGAATTGACTGTGCTTTAGTAATAAAGGGTGTTAAAATACATATCCCAGTCTTGTGATGGAACATTAGTCCAGCTTACTTTTGTTAAAACTGTATACGTAGTTAATATGAGGATTTTAAAATACTGAAAAGTTTTCACGACTTGTGACACCTAAAGGCAAATTGAAACCTTCCATTTTATCTTTTTTTTTTTCCTTCCATTTATTCTTTTTAATATCCCGTGATTGAGTGCTGCTCCATGTTTCTGAGCATGTTGATGCAAGTGAAACTGCTTCATTCTCATTATCATTGATGTTATTTTTTTGCATAGGGATTTTATATGCTGCTTCTCTAGGTCTTTGTTTTAAGATTATGGCTATATTGTTGCCTGCTATTTTGCACGGCAACTTGAATTTATCTTTTCACCATCTTTGTAAACATGACACTACTTTCAAAGTTTATAGATGGAAGACGGGAGGTCCCAGTTCAAGCCTAAACCAATTGTAATCATGCCTCAGAGCACCGCTGCAGTTTAGAGGTTTGTTACTATTTCCATTAAAAGCCCCTGTTCCTAACAGTGTCAGTGTTTGCTCTGGGGTGAAGCGTGTCATAAAAAGCACATCAAGGGAGCAGTTTTTATTTTAAGTTTAGAAACACAAAACCCAAACATTTTTCAAACAAAGAAAGGTAAGGAAAGGACATTTTCAACTTTCAGCCACTTTTATATACTTCTGAAACTTGTAACTACCTCTTTTATAGTGGTGAACAGCTCAGGGGGTAGGGGAAATTGAAAAAAAGAATGATAGCAAGAGGATATAGAACAATCATTTCATGATTATTAATTTTTTTTTAGTAAGACTTCTGGGAAATGGTAAAAATCTGTGTTGCCAGACAAGAAATCTCCACAGGAGACATCTAAACAGTATCTATGCAATCATACAGGGAGTGGGTATGCAGTTCCCTAGTTACTAAAAGATAGTTACCAGTGCATGTGTAAAAACACAAGTGCATCATTTTGTATCTTCACATTTTTAGGATGCTTTTGCAAATGTGCCTCTTGCTGATGCTTAGCTTGATTAAGAACTGCAGGAAGCCAGAAGAAATGTGTCTGCTGTAACAGCTGCAAATTCAGGAATCTATTAATCAGTCTGGATTGCCTTTGCTTTGCCTTTGTATCACCAGCTTCCACCATTTTACTACAAGTCTTGGGCTACTTGTGGCAACTTCTTCAGTCTCTAGGTCTTGAAATCATGTATTAACAATAACTCACTGCACATCCACATGAGCAGCTTTTTCATGGGAGTAGCTGTGTTGAAAGAATTATCCAGAGGAACAAAAGCATCCAGATGTGTTTGCAAAACAGATTTTGTCACTTGTTTTATATCCACTAAACAAGATAATATTTGCTTTTCATTGAAAAAATAATAATAAATAAAGTAGAAGACTAAAAAGAAAAGCAGCAACATAAGCACATATTACATGACATTTAAGTATAAAACTCAAATGAATCTTTGTCCCTCAAGGTCTAGAACTGAGAGTCATTATTCTTAACACTATAAAGATACATTTTACTAAAATAAACCAAAAATCACTGGATATGACCTCAAACTAAGCCTAACCCTCAAATTACTATTGTAAAAATCAATCTGAAGGTTTTTGATAACGACTAAAAAGAAAAGACAGATGCTACTGTGAAATTCTGACCTTGATATTTACCTCATCATAGTTTCAGACCAACTGGGAGAAGTCAGTGTTACAAAATGATATTAAAGCTGCTGTATATTGATATAATTTATGCCATCAACTTCACAGTAAAAAGGTTTAACCTCCTGTTTTAAAGAATGATCATCAAATTATCTCTCATATCCTTGAAAGAAGTTATTTTATTATTGCAAAGAATGTCTTCAATTTTTAAGGTATGCTGAGGTGGAAAAGTCAAACTTTATAAGAGTGAGAAATTAAATGTGAAATTGGCCTAACTGTATTGTCTGAAGGATAAGGTTTAAGTGTTTGAGGATATTTAATGCAGCTGTGATACTTAAGGGCCTATAAAACCTCTGAGGTCATTTCAATATGGAAGACCTTACCTGATGAATTGAAAGATTTTGCTGACTGGCCTTCATTCTTAATTTAATGGGACATGTATGTGTGTTTATCTGGTTAAGTTAATAAAATAGGGCTGAGTGCAAGAAGCAAATTGATTAAAGGAAATGTAAATCACAGCTTTTTTTTTCATGTTTCCCATTGAGATCACTGCTACATGTAACATTTAGCACTTCTGCAGGGCTGCTTGTCTAAGGACTGGCAGAGTTCCTCAGGACTGGAGAATTGCGTTTTCAGTCTTCAGCTTTGGTCTTTCATAGTTTGAAACGGAGTATAAAACTGTAAGAACTTAGACGATGCACTACTACAGTGCTTGGGCTTGCAGACAGGTGGGTTTTTTTTAGTTTTAAAGATTATTTACTCTTTTAAAATCACTTATATGAAATTTTCTGTTTTCATCAACTGAACATGTTATTTGATTTCTGGAGGAACATGAGAATTCTCATGGAAAAAGTGGCTGCTCATGGCCTGGATGAACATACGATCTGCTGAATCAAGCACTGGGTGGATGTACAGTCCCAAAAAGTGGTGGTCAATGGAGATAAATCCAGCTGGTGGCTGGTCACAAGTGGTGCTACTCAGGGCTCGGTGTTGGGACCATTTCTGTTTAACATCTTTATTGATGATCTTGATAAGGACATAGAGGGTATCATCAATAAGTTTGCAGATGACACCAAGTTAAGCAGGAGTGTTGATCTGCATGAGGATAGGGAGGCTCTACTAAAACACTTTGGTAGATCGGATTCATGGGCCAATGTTAACAGTATGAACTACAGCAAGGTCCAGTGCCAGGTCCTACACTTGGGCCACAACAACCCAACAACGCATAACTACAGGCTTGAGGAAGTGTGGCTGCAAAGCTGCCTGCCAGAAAAGGACCTGTGTGTTCTAATTGACAATTGGCTGAATATAATCCAGCAGTGTGCCCAGGTAGCCAAGAAAACCAATGGCGTCCTGACTTGTATTAGAAACAGTGTGACCAGCAGAAGTAGGGAGGTGATTGTGCCCCTGTACTCAGCACTGGTGAGGCCACACCTTGAGTATTGTGCCCAGTTTTGGCACCTCAACACAAGAGAGATATCAAGGTGCTGGAGTGAGTGCAGAGGAGGGCAACAAAACTGGTGAAGGGCCTGAAGAAGAAATCTTATGAAGCACAACTGAAGAAGCTGGGACACTCCAGTTTGAGGAAGAGGACACTGAGGGGAGACCACTCCCTACAACTACTTGAAAGGATGCTTTAGAGAAGTTGGTGCTGGTCTCTTCTCGCAGGTAATTAATGATAGAACAAGAGGGAATGGCTTCAAGTTGCAGCATGGTAGGTTTAGACGGGATATTAGAAAAGTATTTTTCACAGAAAGAGTGGTCAGACACTGGAATAGGCTGCCCAGGGAGGTGGTTGAGTCACCATCCCTGAATGAAGAGTCAGTTAGATGTGGTGTTGAGGCATAATGGTCTAGGGGAAAACTTTGTAGAGTAGGGTTGATGGTTGGACTCGATGATCCCAAGGGTCTTTTCCAACCTGAATGATTGTATGATTTAATTTCTGAATCTGAGCAGCCCTGTCCAGCACCACTTCGATTTTTCCCATGGGGAGGGATTTGGAACTTGCACTTGCCTTTGCCTTTTGTGTCAGTAAACTGAGTGCACAGAGGTAGGGAATAGCCAACAGTGAATCTACATGGTACTGGGGTCCTGCCTTCAGGAGTGCTTCATCTCCAGCTGGGGCAGGTGGGCCCCTCTGCACCCACACTTGTGAGGGAAGACAGACCCTGAGACTGATGCTGAACAAAACCAACCTTCTTGTCACAACATTTCCTCTTACTGCAAGCTAATTCTTTATATAAAGCTTCTTGAAACTTCAAGAAAGTGTTGTCATTGATCAGTGTTTAGCTAAACAAGAATTAAGTCTTCTGCTTTTATCTGTACTAAAAATGTCTTTGTTACCTTCTGTGAGGAATGTTGCCATCTCTAAGAGATTGATTTAAGGCTCATATTAAAGAAAGGGATTTGGGACCTGATCAATGAAACACCTGAGCTAAGACTTCAGTGAAGAATGTGAATCATTTTGACAGGTTGTAAATATTAAAATTGATATGAGCTCAGAGACATCATTTTTTTGTTAACTGGAGCAAAAGAGTCAATGTAGAAACAGATTAGAAATTGAGCTGGAAGTAGCAAGTATTGTCAAGTTTACTTTTCTATGACTTATCAGATGCATCTATTATTGTTATGAAAAAAGGAAGTGGAATTATAGGGAGGGAAAAGCTACTATGAAACAAAATGGCACAACAGTCATTATAAATGGGTATAGAGAGAGAAGGGAGTGTCCAAAGGAAGGTGACCTCTTCTGGAATAAAATAGTTTGGTACACTTACTGATTAAAGTAGCACTATTTGGGATAAAACATTTAGAATAAAGACCATGGTCTAATTCGATGGGCAGTGCTCACAATCTTCGACAATAACAAGTATTTCTAGTAGTACTTTTCTGCAGCCTGAAGGATCAAGGAAAAATATTGATTAATTCCTTACAAATATATGCTGTCTCTGAACTAGGGGAAATACTTAAACAGCATTTTGCTCATTAAAAAACATAAAGCTTCTGTAAGTTAGTTTGAGTGGTGTATTGTGAGATTGGAGGTATGCATTGTGTAGGGCAGGATCTTTCCTGAGTCTTTCCTTCAGTCTTTTATTAATGACTTACAGAATCACAGAATGATACGAGGTTGGAAGGCACCTCTGGACATCATCTAGTCCAACCCCCCTGCCAAAGCAGGCCCACCCAGAGCAGGTTGCACAGGAACATGTCCAGGTGGGTTTTAAATATTTCCAGAGATGGAGACTCCACCACCTCTTTGGGCAGCTTGTTCTAGGGCTCTGCCACCCTCAAGGTAAAGAAGTTCCTCCTAATGTTTAGATGGAACTTCTTATGTACAAGTTTGTGCCTATTTCCTCTTGTCTTCTCACCTCTGAGGCGTCTCACAGGTGTTTCTCTGTTGATTTCAACTCCTGTGTTGGCACTGAAAGCACTCTTCTCCTATTTGTCCACGATGCCAAGCCTGTTCAGGCTGCAGATATTTCTGAGGTTAGAACAAGAAAATTTGGCT